>JANHFL010007436.1:317608-328688 GCA_032468155.1 Oxyrhabdium leporinum
AATATTAATGCAATATCAGGTTTTCAATTCAATTGTATAGAATGTGAAGGATGTATGTTTGTGTTTTATTTTTATAGCTATAATGTACACTGAAGATGGCATTTAATTTCGTTGTACAAGGTGCAATAACAATAAACTAAACTAAACTAAACTAATGGGAAAATAGACAGCTGTGAAAACCTCTACAGATTATTAATTAATAGCAAGAAAAAGATTGTGCTGAAAGTAAGCCACAAACATCCAAAAGAAGGGAAAGGACTTTACTAGGCTGTATAAAACCACACATCAAGTCAATCAACGTGGACTCCTGTTGGAAGATGTTTGATTTTGTAGTGTGAAAGGAATTGCATCCCAGTTTGAGGATGACTGAAAGAAAGAAGGAAATCTACTCTAACTGGAAAACTTTGGAATAGATCTCCAAGCATACTTTCTCTTAACTTGCTGCATTTGTGATATTAACCCTTCAATACTTGCGGTTTTTTAAACAGAATTGGCACAAAAGGATATTGCCAATTTAGCTGTTACCTCCTCCCAAACCTGTAGCAATACTAGGTGCAACCAGTGGTGGGATTCAAATAATTTAACAACCGGTTCTCTGCCCTAATGATCGGCTCGGTAGGCGTGGCTGGGTAGTCATGTGACTGGGTGGGCGTGGCCAGCTCAACATCACTCACATCGAGGGGCACCTCACCTCTCTTTGCCATGCCACGCCACACTCTGCCTTGCCCCTTCCCTCTCAGCCACTCCTTGTCACACACAGCCTCGCCTCACCTCCTGGCTGCTCACCTCAAAGGCCTCAACATATCTATAGTTCTGTAAAAATGTTGTTCACCTTTTTTTGACTTTATTATCTGCATCTACATACTACAGATGTATTTTCATGGACCACTGAAAGGAGGAAATGGCTCACATGCTTTGCCCAAGAGTGTGATAGGCAGGTCACAAAACTGGCTTTTGAGGGGCTGCCATAAAGAGGGGGGGGGGAATGTATTTTCCAAACAAGCAGAAGGCAAAACAAGAAGCAATGGGTGGAAACAGAACAGAGAGAGAAGCAACCTATAACTAAGGAGAAACTTCCTGACAGTGAGAACAATTAACCAGTGGAACTGCTTGTCTCCAGAAGTTCTGGGTGCTCGATCACTGGAGGTTTTTAAGAAAAGACTGGACAGCCATTTCTCTGAAATGGTATAGTGTCTCCTGCTTGAGTAGGGACGTGGACTAAAAGACCTCCCAGGTCCTACATGTTATTCTGTTATTCTGACACCTTTCTCAGGCCCTCCACTCAGATTTTTGCCTCCTCAGTTTTCCTGCCTGAGCAGAGGGTTGGACTAGAAGACCTTCAAAGTCCCTTTCGGCTCTGTTATTCTGTTATTCCTGAGCTAAATCCACTAAGACCCTCATTGGGACCCTATCTCTTTTGTTCCCTCTGGACTAATGAGTTAAAGAGGTGCCTCTACATATTCATTTTAATAGATTTTTAGAAACCTGCAGTTGAAAGTTCTTCATGTCTCCTTACCCTGCAGACCCAATTTCATTTGGAATTTAATCCTAAACTGATTGCCCTTTCGGCATTTCTCTTGATACTTCTCCAAAATGCACCAAGAGGCCATCTCTCTCTCTCTCTCTCTCTCCCCCTCTCCTCTCTCTCCTTCCCTCCCTCTCCCCGTCCCCCCCTTCTCATACACATACACACATACACTCAATTTAAGCAAATTTCCTTGTCTTGGAGGCTTTAGAATCATAGGTCTTCTAGTTCAACCTTCTGCTCAAGGCAGAAGACCTCATATATCCCAGTCAAATGTTTGTCCAGTCTATTTTTGAAAACCTCTAGTGAGGAAGCACCTACAACTTTGAGAGGCAGGCTGTTCCCTTGATTAATTATTCTCACTGTCAGGAAATTGTTCCTTACTTCTAGGATAGATATCTAATAAGTTTCCACTCATCTGTGGTGCTTTGGAGAATAAGACAATCCCCTCTTCTCTGTGACAGCCCCTCAAATACTGGGAGACAGTTATCATGTCCCTCCTAATCTTTACCCCCAGAAACTCTTCCCACCCCCACAGGGCCTGTGACTCACTTGTGGGTTTGCAGACATCCCGGCTTTGTCTGCAAGAACTGCAGGCAGCCTTCCCGGCCACACACTTCCTCCTCCTGCCGCCTCCTGCGAGGCGGGAGGCCAAAGAGGAAGCACCTGGTCCAGGCACACAGTGCTCCACGATGGAACCCTTCCCAGGGAGCAAAGTCTTAGAAGACCTGATCCGTCCCAAACTCCTGGAGGGGCTCCAGAGTTTCTACATGCCTCCGCCAGCCCGAGTGCCCTACTCCTCAGATCCCAACGGTGCCAGTACCTGGTGGTGGAGGGAGGTCTCCCTCCTCTGCCATTGGCCTTACCTTCGCGGGCAACCACGGTGAGCAGAGCAGTATGAACCCCACAGGCTGGAAGGTAAGGCCAATGGCAGGGGAGGGAGACCTGCTCCAGGCCCACCGTGCTCAGCTGAAGGGCCGTCTCGGGGGGACACGGTGAGGATCGCTCGCTTTTTGGGCCTGGCGCGCTCGGCTTCCGTGTGGCCTCCGGGCAACTGCCACCCGCTCACCTTCCTCTCAGCCTTGGGTCCCACATTCAGCCCGTGATGCGGGACACGCCGCTTCTGGTCCAGCCCGGTGGGTGGGCGGGTGAGCGGTCAGGTGGCTGGCCCTCGGGGCAGAGCACTGCACTAGGACAGAAGCCGCTGTGGTGTGGTGCGGCAAGGTGCGTGCGTGCAGCCCCAGGACATCTACCTGCCTGCCAACTAGGAACGCCTCTGCTGGGCATTGGTCCAGTTGGGATCTGAAGGGCAGGGTGCTTGAGCCAGTGGAGGTGCGTGGAAACTCTGGAGCCCCTCAAGGCCTTTGGGACGGATCAGGTCATCCAAGGATTTGCTCCCTGGGAAGGGCTCCATCGTGGAGTGCTGTGTGCCCAGACCAGGCGCTTTCTTTTGTGCTGCCCAGAAGCCCCACAGAAGCCAAGAGCTGGACCCGAAAGGCAGCTGAGCCTCGCCATGTTCCCCCCACCGCCCAAGGCAGCCCTTTGGCTGAGCGCAGTGGCCCAGAGTGGGTTTCCCTCCCCCACCATTGGCCTTACCTTCTCAGGCCAGGCAAGGAGTGGCTGGGACGGGAGGGGCTGGGCGATTCAGCCAGTTCGCCGAACTGCACAAAAATTTAGGTACCAGTTCAGTTGAACCAGTGAGAACCGGCTGAATTCCACATCTGGGTGCAACAAGAGACATGGTTAGGAAAAGAGTCTGCCAAAGGAAATTGTCCAATACCAGCTTCCTATAAATGTTTTGTGAGCCTATTTTTCTGCAGCTAGAAAAAGGTCTTAACAGTGCAGTTTCCTCAGCTGTGCGCAAGAGATCCATCATTGTCCAGTTGTGAGATCCAAACTAGCCCTCAGTCATGCAGGAAGACATGGGCAAGTGCTAAAGAAAATCTCAGCTCCCAAATGTCTCTTCTGTTGGGATATCATAAGATGAACCACTTTCTGAATCTTGAAACTCAGCCAAGCTGCTGTTTTTGTTTTGGACACTGCAAATGTGTTTGGTAATTTTCCTGTTGCTTCTTAATACAATTCCAACATGAGCAAGACACCCCCCCCCCTTTCCAAAGAAACTGAGGACATACTCTGGATGTGGTATTTTGATGTACTTTACCATTTCTACCTCTTTTTCCTTTCCTGTTTTTTTTTTAATCCCCTCTACTGTGTTCGTTCTTTTCCTTGTATGTCCTGTCCTGTCCTGCTTACATTTCAGGACTTGGCTCAGCTACTGAGAAATCATTTCTGCTATCCTTCTAACCAACATCAAAGCAGTTTGTCCCAAATGCCATCATTTAGAAGGTGATTTATTTATGGAAACCAGGTTAAAATCCTTGTAATTTGCATCCCTAAGGAACAAAATTAATAAACCCAACATCTAGAAACAGTTTTTTCAATTCTTGTGAAGTATCTGTTTTATGTTCATCCACATATCTATCTGTATATGTGTGGGTGAGTGTATATATGTCAGTATTATTGCATGCAATTAAGCACCCTTCCTCAGCAACATTAAATTATAATTGCTGAACAAGAATTGTTTTCTTTGATAAGTCTTTTTATGGGCTTAAACTTTGTTCTTTCAATTTATTCTCACAGTAGTTTGTTTGCTTATTGTTTAGCAAAATAAGATATTATTCTAAATTAATTGATCCAAATAAAGATTTTGTTTTTTGTTTTCTCCTTGGTTCTTTTTGTACATTTATTTTAATGATATTGTGTTGTTTTAAAGTAGATTCAGAATCACCAAGACATTTTGCAACACTCGATTATATAGAGAGTCCTGAAGAAATGTTCCAAAAGCGCAGCAGTGATAAAGAGGTAATCTTCCTGTTAGAGATAATATTTTCACAAAATCAATATAGTGGATGAAAAGTGGAACAATATTTGATCGTAAGCAAAATTTCTGAGTTGACCTTTATTAATTGCCCTGGGAATGTAAGATTGGAAGATATTTGTAAACAAATCAACAGCAGCACCTGGAAGATTTTCAGATTGAGCATCAGTGCTAAAGAACAGAGTGCTAGAGAAAACAGCTGATTTTCATCAGAAGGTTTGGCTATCATTGGTAACCAAGACAAAATTGAGCGCAATATTGTTCACTTGAACAGTACAGGGATCAGCCTCAAAGTAAGCCATTCAGAACAGAGTGAGACTTAATCAGTCCAGCAAAGTTTTGGAATGGTTGTCATTGGTCTCCTTCCCAGTTTGGTTGCCACGCTCACCAATCATACAAGTCCTCACCTTTTTCTGTTGCTTTATGTAGGAAAGCTAGAATTGCATGGTGAATGGCCTCTTGAAGCACCTGTGGTAACCATAGTTCAGCTCTAACCATAGGTATCTGCAGTAGGGGTAAGGAGGGGGAGGTGACAAAAAAAGCTGATGTCACAAAATGAAATCCATGACTTACATGGATTTACTTACATATGAAAGTGCATGTTTCATCATTCTTATGTCAGCATAGTTCGGAGTGGTTGCTTATGTCTGCTTTAGAAACAAAAGAAAACCTGGGGCACCGTTAAATAGTGGTTGTGTATCTGCAAGAACATTGCAGAATCCAGTCAGTCCACTTCATTTCCTTCTCTTGCATAAGAACCCTCTGATATTCAGAGGAGCAACTTAATGGGGATTTTTCCCTTCCCTTCAGAGTTTCAAACAATAAAGAACAGGAAGATTTTCCCATCACTCATTGCGGAGAGAAAGGGGTCACTTGACACAGGGGATGGAGCAGAACAAAAATGGTTAAGATGCATTGATCACAGAATTATAGTTGTCTGCAGCCTGGGAACAGCAGGAATCTCTAAAGTAAAATTGCATTTGTTCATACTTTTACCTGTAGAAATTGGTATTTGTGCCCTAATCCTTACTTCTCTGAAAATCTGTCACTAGCTTGTTAAAAGATGATGAGCAAATCCTATTATCATTATGTGATTGGTAGATTGACTGACTTAAAGCAAATTTGTGCTCAATCTAACTTTTTGGAAAAGAGGCACAAAAATAGTTATTACAAAAGGAGAATTATGAAAGCTTCTTCAATGTCTCCTGAACTTGAGAAGGGAAATTTTAAGGATATTAATCTGATTCTGTTTTCATGATTTCATTTTAGAACGCCTTTAAAAAAATATTTTTCCCCTCGAATATGTGATGCTGAATTCCAAGATGACAATCTTGGAATTCAGTCTTTGATTTGATTATCGTGTGGTGGTACCAATGAGTAGCATTTGTGCCCCTTGATATCCAGTAATTTATACTCTGAGCCTTAAAATATAAGTTTTTTTTAAGTGGCATAGGAAGATTATGTGCTACTTATAAAGCAAAACATCAGCCTACAGCATCATCTTGAGTCGAAGGAACACTTTGGGATTCTACAGAATCCCTCTGGGAAGGTAGCTTAGTTTCTGATAACTATACCTATCATTTTGTATCTAGGTAGGTCTGCACTCATTTCTTGCTCTGAAGTTTTTAAATGTGTTTCCAGTACAAAAACAATTAACCTTGAATTATGCAGTTAATATAGACCACAGCATTGTTTGGGAGAATGTTGCAGTAACGTAACAGTAACCTCAATAGCAGTGGCAATAGTAGTGGGAATTTCTTTTTATGAACAACCATCCAGATGTTTGAAGACTGCAGCTCCTCTTCATAGGGATTTTGTTCTAACTTGATTTCTTTGCAGTTGAGAAACTGAAAGGAAGACTGGCTGTTTGGCAATGGAGATCAAATTCTTGCCATAGACGCTGGTACCCAGCTTTCCCCTTGGCAATCTATTGCCCTCTTGAACTTCCTTAGTGGACTATATTTTGAGAGCTTGATTTTAAAAATGATATTTCTATAAGCTTTCTGTTGTGGGTAGCGCTATTTTGGCTACATAAGCAGTGAATCTTCAGTGTGACTGTCATTAAGAAAGAAAGGAGGATAATGGAAATGGCTGGTGAACTTGACCCATCTTCTACAAACATCACAACTATTCTTCTTTTGATTATTTCAATCTAGTTTAATATACAGTATGTAATAATTATTTTTCGGAGCTTACTTTGGGGCTGTAGTGGAGAGATTGTATACTCTTTATTTTGTTTTCTAATATTTTTTTGCCGATATTAAATTGCTGTAAATTGGATGATTTACTGCCCATTTTATGCAATTTTATGGCAGAAACTTTTAGAGGACCAGAGACGGCTTAAACGTGAGCAAGAAGAGGCTGATATTGCAGCCAGAAGGCACACAGGGGTCATTCCTACGCACCATCAGTTTATCACTAATGAGCGCTTTGGGGACCTTCTAATTAGAGACGATACAATCAAAAGGAAATCTGGGTCAGAGGTCTGTTGTGGTTGCCTCATTCTGCTGCTTGACCCAATTCATAGTTGCTTTTCATAGCATTCTGCTTTTTGGCCAATGTTAGTGTTGATTTTATTTTCACTTAGAATCTGCTTTGACCTTGTTCTACATAATCCTACAGAAAACAGCATATTTAATGCATGTCTGCTAAGTAAGGAATACTTGTGCACAACTGTGATGCATGCCTCTTTTAAAACAGCAGTTACTTTTATTGCAAACCAGCAAACATTTGCTTCATCTTTTGCACTGTATAGAATGCTTCCTCCTCTCTTTATCTGTGCCATCTGCTTAGACATCTAATTGTCTTGTGGCTCCTGATCATGCAATTTGGTTATGCATTGTGCACTCCGTAACATTATTCTTTCTGTAGTTTCTGTTGTTAAGAATCTTTAGGTCAGGCAAAATAAATGATCTTGTTTTAAAAAGGCAAAAGAAAGAACTTGCTCTGTCATATGTTAAGGGAACAGATTAACTTGCCTTCACTGGAAGTGAAGTGATGAGACAGCCATGTTTTACCTAAAAATGTATTTATCTTTCGGGGGTGGGGGGGAAGCTATGTGAAATTCCCTGTCTTTATTTCTTCCTGCCACTAATTCTAGATGATCAGGAACAAATGATCATTCCTGAGTTCTGGAGAATTTATCAGGATGCTTCCATTGCACTCATAAAGATAGTGTTGTGTGTTGTTTGGCTTCTCTGAGTCTACCAAGCTATCCACTATACATTTCAGAAGGCCATTTCATTCTATGGATCACATTTGCAACTCAGACTGTTGCCTTCTGGAGTAGGAGGGTCAGAGTTTAGTTTATCACTGCCTCTCCATTTAGGAGAGTCTAACCATTCACTCAAACACATTTAATTTACTTAGTAATACCTACTTCTGTTTTTTTCTTTAATTTTCATAAAGGCTGCAAATTCCTCAACTGTAGTATTCATTTTGATTCTGCTGATTTTGCAAATTTACAAACTTGCTGGAAAGACTGAAGTCGTGCTCCCTTGAAAAGTCTAGTTTTTTTTATTTTAGTAGTAGACCTACTAGGTCTATAGAAAGGTTTAACCACTCTTAGTTGCTCAAGAATTGGGACTAAATTCATCACACATTTAAGAAAGGAAACTCTGACAGTGTGCTTGTAATGTTGTGTATACTCTTTCAAATGATGTTCTGAAAATTTGGCATTTTTTAAAAAAATGTGCTATTTTCAACCACTAGATGAGAGCTGCCAGAGTGAAGTTTGACTTTAAAGCCCAGACATTAAAGTGAGTATTGGCTATTTTCTCCCTATGTCTATAATATCTTTGTTTTAACCGTTTCCTTCCTTCTGATAATTATCGTATTTAAGTATATAGTCTTTTGCTGCCCACTTGCACCCTCAATGCAGTCCAGCTATTCTGACCAGGGGAATGCATACAACTGTCCATTGACCATCATTGCTCCAGCATTATTCCTCTACTGAATTCCACAGCAGCTTCTCTGTCCCCTTTAATGCCTTATCATCGCCTGCCATCTTTATACAGCTTCCAACCTTTCCATCATGTAACGCCATCATCAAGATGTTTGTTCCATTTGCCATCTCCATCTCTATCTCCACCTGCTTCTTTCTCTTAAAACCTTCTCCAGATGAAATTTCAGTTCCATTTCTAATTCCTCCAGTTTCAAATCCATTACTTTCATGAAATTCTTCCACTTCTCTCTGACCAAGTATCCATCCATTCACCATCCCAAGATCTGCCAGTCTTTAAATACTGCAAGTGCAATCAGTTCTTTAGAATTTGGGATAGATAGTTATGTTTGTTTCTCCAGTTGTTAATATTTGTATTTGAAATGTTATGTTAATGAGATTTTATTAATATAATTAACACATGAATTAATATGTTATTAACAGGGAACTCCCATTACAGAAAGGCGATATTGTTTACATTTATAAGCAGGTTGATCAGAACTGGTATGAAGGCGAACACCATGGCCGAGTGGGCATCTTCCCACAATCTTACATAGAGGTACTATTTTGTTTATTAAGCTACCAAAGGTGTCAGGACTGGTCAGGCTGACACGAGATCAAAGCATCTATCTTCTTTAAGATTTTTACATACGCATTTTGCTTTTGTTTTATAGTTACTTAACCCAACAGAGAAAATCCAAACTAAAAAAACGTCACCATTGCAAATCTTGGAATATGGAAATGCAATTGCCAAATTCAGTTTCAGTGGAGATACTGCTGTGGAAATGTCCTTCAGGAAGGTAGAGATAGCAGTTATTGTAAACCATTTTGAAATATTTCTTTCTCATGCAATCTACTGACATCAATTCAATTGCAAAGCATAGCAAATGGATATTCTAAGCAGCAGATTGGAAATTTAAAAAGTTAAAAAAAGATATTTTGCACAGGGTTTTCTAAAAATGGAAGGTTTGAGGTTAATTGTCACATAATGTGAACTTTGTCCAGTGCAACAAGTGTATTTGATTACACTTCTATAGCATTAGTTTTGCATCTAAATGACAAACATATGCAATTATTGTTGATACTAGAGATAGGCAAGAAACTGAATGCCGATTATATGTATTTATTATATATGTAATAACTAGTCTGAATTATTTTGCCAAAATGGGAAATATATGCATGTCTTCTTTCTCATTTAAAAAAAATTATCTTTGTGAACTATGCATTATACTGGAGTCTCTGAATATTTTAATTTTGCATCAAAAAGTTAAGTCATTTTCTTAGGCATTGTAAATGCAAGCCAGATCATTTAAAAGCGTTTAATAGAAAGGAAACATCAAATCCATTTTGACCGAGGTATGCAGTTCAGGCAAACCGCTAAATACAGCCTTTATATGTAAGTAGCACAATCAAGTCCTGAACTTAAACTCATGTTTCTTTTTTGTCTACAGGGAGAAAGAATCACACTGATTCGACAAGTAGATGAGAACTGGTATGAAGGGAAAATCCTTGGCACCCATCGCCAAGGCATCTTCCCTGGCTCTTATGTGGACATACTTAAGCAACCAGTGCTGAAAGACACATCAGGCTATACCTACCGACCACCAAATTGCAGCGTGGCTTCTCCACAGGTAACCTGTTTGCGTCGCTGTTCTTTGCAAAGCATCCAATAGGCTTTGTTAGTCTTATTTCCTAGGGCAGGTTTCCCATCGTTGCCTTGTGTCAGCCATGTCTTCTGGAGCGATAAAGAATCTACGTAGGTTAAAATATCCCTTAGCAGAATTGAAGTGAGCGATTTCATCCAAAGCTGTCTCTGGTTGTCCACACGGAATGCATAGATTCTCATGTGGTGGCTGATTCCAGACACAGATTGTGATTAAAATATGGTTTCAGTGGGGAAACCAGAAAAGGGAATGCTAGAGAGAGAGAAACCACCATCTTACTGACTGTTAAAGTGTAAAACTGCTCCTCTTATCTGGCGGTGCCTCTGGCTGGGTTTGTCAAGGGATGAGATATTTGCTCCTTTGCACTGTTCCATTAATGGTTTGGATTAGCCTTGGGTGAGAGGAAGGTTTGCAGGAGTGCTAATGCTAATTAAGTCCCAGGAGAACAAACATGCTTATAATTCTGGACTGTGGTTGCAGAAAGGCAGAACTCCTGTGGGCTACGCTAGTGGATTTTCAATTAGAGAAAGTAAATAAAACAAAATCAGATGTTTAACAACGTTCACCAAATCTCTGCCATGTACTCCTGATTAAGCACCGAAAAATTTGTTCACTTTGTCCCAGAACTATTTAAACATTGGAATACATTCATTGTTTTTACAACGCCTTTGTTTTATTTTTTATAGAGCTGAGATTAAAAAAAAAAATTCAGAGAGCATCATTTTTGGAACCATATTTGCAGTTGTTCCTGTTTTTTTTTTTAAAAAAAAACAATTAAACATACTCCCATTATGAGAAATATTTGTAAACCAGTTCCAAGACTGGCCCAATGTCTTCTGGGACCAAGGCTCAAAAATTTTGAATTAGATGGAGCCACATCTGGATGGTGAAGCTCTTAAATTACACCCAGTTTTCATTCTACTCTAAAAAAGATTGCCTTAGATAATAGTTCTAATATTTCTAAGAGATTGAAGAATAACCAAGAGATGGACACAGAATAATTACAATTCAGAGAATGAGTCTAGGTCTCTCTCTCTCTCTCTCACACACTCTCTCTCCCCCCCCCGCCC
>JANHFL010007436.1:329271-339361 GCA_032468155.1 Oxyrhabdium leporinum
AGCCCCTCCCTGATCTTACAAAAGATCCCCTTTTTAAAAACTTGCCGCGACTTATTTGTGTGTGGTCTACCTGCTGTTGGTTTTTTCCCCCAGAAGTTGTCCAAAAACTTTAATTTCCCTCTTTCAGATGTTTTCAGTGCTGGCTTCTGGGTGTTCTGGGAGAGATCCCACTACGGAAAAGTAACACCATCTCAGGTGGTGGCTTTTCTGTGGAAAAAACTTCAGTAAAAAGGAAAGACTTCTTGCACCTCTGACCTTCTTAATTAAGCTCACTTAGGAAGGTGGCAGTGGTATGCAGAAGGCAATGAATTCAAGGCACAACTTTGGCTTTTGTGATCAAAAGCTGCACAAGAAAAGAGCTATATAACACTGTGCTATAGCTTGTTAGACAAGATTGCCCTTTGGTAGCAGCAGTTTGGCTGGGTAGAAAATAATTTTATTTATTTATTTACATACATTTATATTGTCCATATTACCACTGTCCAAGTAGTACATGAAAAGTTGCATAAAACGTACCATTCAATTAAACATCTCCCCCAAAACACATAGAAAAAGGAAATGCCAAATACTAAGGGGACAGGCAGGCAGGCAGAGGCCTGTGGGGTGAGTCATGTTCAGATGGTCTTACAGCAGCAAGGTGAATTTGTCAACTTTAGTAGAATTGGTATTAAAGATGAGAAAATGGATGGAGACACAGGAATGTTGCTAGAAAGCTAGTAGCTAACATGTGGTATGTTGCAGAATGAATGTCAAAAGAAACAAAATCCAAGGGTTAGAAAGGCTCTTGGCCACGTTTTAGTCATCTTCCCAGGACAGGAAACCCTTCCAACACTATCTCTCTGCAAGAGAAGCTGCTCATTGGGGGGGGGGGGTGAATAAAAATGCAAGCAACCGCGGTGAGAGTAAACAAGGAAAAACGGAATTGCAAAGAAAATACACGAAGGAAGAGTGAATGCACCAAGAGGAAGAAGAGGACAGTTGGACAAAGTGAGATGTTGAGACAGAGAGCACTGAGAAGATTGAAGAAGAAAATGGCAGGATGAAAGCAAAAATGGTTTGCAACATCGGGGAGTTATCAAGAAGCCTCATGTTGCTTTCATTAATCTGAGCTGTGTTTTCCTTTCTTTTTGTTGCCATCTGTCTTTTATTCACCATCCTGGGCATGGGGGAGGGGGAGAGGGCACATGTATCCCAGTTTTGTGATGCCAATTCCACTTTTATACAACCGGCACTAATGCTTGGTGCTTATTCTTTAATTGTGTTGTAACTTTGCTTGCTCTCCCTCTTTCTTATTAGTTATTTGTAAGAACTAATGCCTTGGAATTCCAGTGGCTCAGGAAGACTTTGTTCACAGGCCCCTCAGCAAATAGCATTACAATTCACATCCTGCATATTTTCAAAGGAGAGATGTTTAAATTTATTTATCTTTAATTTACGAACATTACCTAAATTCTGTAAACTTGACTATGTGGAAGTAGTACTTCACTTTGTTATACCTGTACTCACACTGAAGGCCCCACTACTTTTGGTGATAGAGTGTAGGCTGCAAGATGCTCTGAATTTGGGAGCTTGATAAAATTACAGTGATATACATGTTCAATCAATCAATCATTAAAATGGTCAATAGTACCTACTGGGGTCACAGGGAATAGGAAACATCTTCCTCCTGCTAAAGGACCTTAAAATGTTGTGTTGATGTGCCTCTCGTGTCATCTTCCCCGTCTCTGCATCCAGCCCTGTTATTTCAATTAACTGCCTAAAGTTGGAAATCTAATGTTGTGCTGTTTGTAAGATTTGAATCTGTTAATGGTACCGGTGCTAAAATTTTCCCTTCTCATGTACTTTAACAATTAAACAGCCTTCACTGAGGCCAGGACCCGAACTCACAGAATCGGAAAAGAACTATGTGGTAAGGTCATCCCAGAGTCCTGTCTGCAGCCTCATTTGCACACAGTTCTTCTCTGAGCCTCTACAATGGCCAGCACTACTGAGCTGAGCAAGGTTTTGAGTGTGTGTTTGTCAGCTGTGCTCAAGGGTTTCCACGTGCCCAGGTCTTTTAGACTGTTTTTACAACATAAAGGCCAAAACACAAATGACAGTACAAATAGAAATGGAGAAATCCATTTGTCCTTATAAGCCCCACATTTGTAGAAGCCACAACTGGGGTTTGAGTTTCTATCATTTGGTGGCTTAGTGAATGCAGTGTCTCTCCCAAAGTTGGCTACGAATAGAGAAATAGCACAGTCTGAGATATATTGCGCTGTTAGAAAACTTAAATTGCATGCCAGAGGCAAAATTTATTACCCAGATTTGAATATCTAAATGTGAGATGTTTCCTGACTAATTGCAATCTCTTTTGCTGCTGTATTATAAAATTTAAAACTAAATACTCAATTCTTCTGTATCTTGCCTGTTTTTCTATGCTTACAACCTGGATTTCTTCTACACATTCCTACTTGGATTATATTTCTGGATCTACCACTCTGTTTTCTGGCTGGACATGCTAAATGCTTCCTCTGAACTTTCCCATGTCGTCCTGACTTGCCCACATTTCCTGTTTTCTTCATTCTGTTCCCACCCGGGATGGCTATTATGTCCTATCACTGTTATCCAGGAAGTGGTTTGCAATGAGATCTTAAACATTGCTGAAAAATCTGTTCATTACTGCAGCACTCTTTCTCAGCCTGTCTTTTGTCATAAGGGGCCGTTTAGTGACAATAAATCATCTTTCATCATTTCTCAGCAACCCCAAGTTCTGCCATTAGAAACTGGCCTGGACCGGAATCATGCCACACGAGAAATGTAAGTTTGCCTGGATTGCAGATTTGGTGGATTGTTTTCATTTTTTTAAGAATAAAGTTCCTGGTCAAGGAATTTGGGGTTATATTAATTTTAGATTGCAGTTTGAGCAATATAGATAGTTGTCCCCTATAGTTATAATATCCCAGTTCTAGGAAAGTTTTAGAGGAAATTTTATCCATTTTATCCCAGAAAAACGTCCTGCAATTGGTGATGTAGCCACTCATCGCTGCTGGCAATGACTTTGAAAGATCCCCCCTTCCTTGTTGAGAATATTAGATAACTTGTAAAAACTACGGTCTTGCTTTGAGGTCACACCAGCAGACCACAGGATGGTTTTATATAGTCACTGTATATACATGTAAAAATGAAAGGCCATTTAGAATAGTTTTTAGTATGTTTTGTGCCTTATTACCTCTTTTGCTCTGTATCTGAAGCAGCATGATTGGAAAGGCTGATGGTTGCCATCTTTTTTCCCCATCTATCATGAACCTTCAGGCTTACCTATCGAGCACTTTACAGCTATGTCCCACAGAATAATGATGAGCTGGAGTTAAGAGATGGAGATATCATAGATGTTATGGAAAAGTGTGATGATGGCTGGTTTGTTGGTAAGCAAATGACATTTAAGTGACATATTTAAAATCAAGTGGGATATTAAAAATTACATCGCTGTCTTGGGGAACTACATCATTGTGACAGAGGGTAAAAAGGGAATTCACAGAGATATTTGAAGGTGGAAGTATGACCCTACTTCAGAATGGATCTGATTAAGTCATTAGTAAAATTATTTAGAACATTGTCAGGGAAATTTTCTTCAATCTTAACTATTTGACGTGTAGGGGTGTCCACATAGGGGAGGTTAAGAAAGTCAAGATGATGATCCCAACCACATGATCTAAGATTGGCAATCTTGATATATATTATTCACTTCCCCTTGAGATAAGTATAAATTTTGAAGAAATAAGCACACAGGTAGTCCTCAACTGAGTGCAATAAAGGAGCCTACCCATAATGGGTGGAAGTCTTGACAGCTGCTAAGCAAAGGGCCCATGCAACTGCCTCTTGCCTCACAACACCCACCCCCCCATCCCCGCTCTTCCTGATGTGGTTATTAAATGAACATGGGGCTGGTTAAGTGAGCCCTCGGGTCTCGGGCAAGGACCCTTCCAGCCCTCAGGGTCTTCACAGGCACGGACTGCTTCCCATCCCACTGACCCCATACCCTCCTCACCCCATGTCACCATTGCACACTTCTTGAAGTTCTTCAGAACTCAGAGAAGGAGGGCAAATTGGATCAATTCATAGGCCATGTGGTAGAATCCTGGAAGTGGCCATTTTCTGGTTGTCTGCATTATAAATGGAAGTCACTTTTGGGATTGTGCCCCACTGCCCAGGAATGGAGCAACCTGTTCTCCTTCCCTAATGTAAACTCTTCAAAAGGTGAGGAGAGAACTGGTGTGGTGGAAAGGCTGTAACTTTGGTTGATAAGGGATTAGTTGCAAGTTGAGGACTACCTGTATAACATAGCAATTACATATTTTTAATTTCTATATTTTTTATCATTTTATTTGGCCCAAAACAAACTGATGAAATCATTAGATGTCAGTTTAGTCATTGATGACAAGCAAGCTAAAGCATCACCAGTTTAAAATAACTTCCCCATGGATCCCACTGTGATCTGTCTTATCTGGATTTTTCTGCCTTTTATTCCACAATAGGCACATCAAGGAGAACCCAACAGTTTGGGACTTTCCCAGGAAACTATGTGAAACTACTATCCCTTTAGAAGCTATGGGCAACCTCCTTGTTTCATCTGAAGGAGGACCTTTTTAAAACAATCCTTGGGAAAGAGAAGTTTTGAATGGAGTAGTCAAGACAGTAGGAGTGCACATGGAACGTGGTGAAATGCTGGAGTTATGCTGCAAAGTTCCTGCTTCCTTTGAACATGTATGGAGGAGAGGAGACAGGATGATAAGCCGTTATACCCTGCTGTGTTCGTTTCTGTTTTTATTCAGCTACAGGAAGATAACAGAAGGAAACAACACAGGGTTTCTGTTGGACAGACGAAGAAAAGAAAGGAGATTGCTAGGAGCAGAGGGTACAGACTGCTTAAACATCCTGCAGCTTTTGTTTGCTCTTTATAGGAAAGGCCAAGTTGTCAGCATTCATGGAGCTCCTGCTCTCCCAAGGACATAAACCCCAGAAGGAATTGTAGTCCAGAAGCATCTGGAAGGCCAGGCCTTCCCACGCTTGTTCTAGTGCTTGACAGATTCCAAACTGAACGGCTAGAACAACGGAAGATGGAACAGATGTTCTGCCATACTCTATTTGGATTTATTCTGCAAAATATCCCTGAACGTGCCTTTCTAGAACTGATAATATATGTAATTTCTGGCTGCATCTTTTTTTTAAATAAACTAGACATTCGGTCAAACTTATACTGTGCACACTTGATTAGGACTAAACCTCACTGAATTGATTATAGTTTCCCGTTACTGGACTTTATTTCTGTTTTTTATAGTCACTTTGATTCTGAATTGCATAATGATACACCAAAATAAACCTTGTTTCTGCTGTGTTTTTTATAGTTTATCCTTAACAGCAGGAGATTCACATTCAGCATACTTTCTTTCTCTTATACATTAGTTTCCAGAACAGATGTGTTTAATTTTCTTCATCCCAAGATCAGCCAAAAACATCAACTGAAGTGCTTTAATAATATGATTGTAGATATGTATATTCCCTTTGTAAAAACGTATAAATCCTATATTGCAAATTGAAATATAAAACACAGTCTTTTAAAAACAGTTTGAGGAGGACGCTTCCATTGTATTTATTATCACACTAAAATTAGTACTTGTGCTACAAAATGCTATTTTTCAACAGAGTTAGCATCATTGCTTCAATTGCACTAAAATGGCTTAGTGTGTTAAGCAGCTGTAGGCAGCTTTAACAGCTGAGGTCACTTGGGGAGTTTTGAGACCACTCAGACTGGCTGCCATGGGAAAGTTGTCAGTTCCCAAAATACATGTAGGTGGCACGGCTAATCACAAAACACCCCTTTACTACAAGGTGAACAAAAGCTTTGGGGTTGTCAACCATCCTGGTGTGTGTGTGTGCAAAGACATTGCTATATATCAAAATTCCTATTTATTTTATTTAGTAATATATTAAAAAAGAGGTATAGTCTACCCTGTTTTAAGGGACATTTGAATATTTTTATTTTAGGATTGGCAGTAAAATTACAGAATTGAACAACTTTATTTTGCAAATATCTTAATATTGGTAGCATGTAACTATCACAATAGCATTTTTAATTACTATATATTTATATTTCTGCTGACATAGTTCTAAACAAAAAATTATTGACTCTTTTATTTTACAGAGGATTATTTACAGTTAACAAATGGAAATGTTTAAAGCATGTTTCTTTGTGTAAAATATTAAATAAATATTAACCCAACATGAAATGGTAAAGTCTGTCTGGTTTCCTTAGATGTTATTTGAGAGATTGTCCCAATCTGATGAATATTTCTAAATGTGATTTGGAGTAGCCCAGAAGAGTTCAAGTCTCTAAAGCTTACCATGCTGAAGAGGCGAGCAGATTTGTGGGGAGAGTAAGTTAAGAACATCCACATGTTTCTTCCAATCAGCCATGCCTGCCTCCGGGATTTCCTACATCATTTTCCCAGGATTGCAGGTCAAGAAGAGTGCTCAGGTTGGATGCAAGAGGTGCTGTGCAGTTGGGGAGAATGTGCAAGACTGGGGGTGCACACAAGGTGGCATGTGGATTGGGTGTGTGTGCAAAGGGATGTACAAGAGGTGTTGCACAAGTCGGCATAAGGGGTGTGGTGCGAGTCAGGAAGGGTGCACAAGAACTGCCACAGGTTGTGAAGGGTAGATGGGTGCGTGTAAGAGTTGATGTAAGTCAAGGCAAGTGCCTAGAGGTGCAGTGTGGGTCAGTGAGGGTCGGCAGGGGTCTTGCATGGTCAGGAAGGGTCCTGGGAGTGTGTGGAATATGTTGCAATTTGGGAATGGTGCATAGGAGCACAAAAGGTACTATGGGAGTCAGAGAACATGGCTGGGAAGGGTATAAAGGTGTGCTAAAAGGTGTGACACGTAAGGGAGAATATGTAAAGGTGTGTTGGTATGGTATTGAGTTGGTATGCATGTGGGGTCAGAAAGGGTGACTGGTGCATGGTGTGTGTGTGCAAGAGGTGCTGCCCAGGTCAGGGAGGGCATGTAGGGGTGTGGCATAGATTAGGGAAGGTGGTAGAGATGTGGCATGGAACAGGACCAGTGGGGGAGAGCAAGGGGTGCATGTGGGCCATGGAGAGTGCACGGGAATGTGGTGAAAGCCTGGATTGGGAATGGTATCTGACAGGTGCTGTGGGAGTTAGGGAGGGCACTTGGGAGTGCAGTACAAGGCAGGAAAGGTACACAGGATGTGTGAGAAGTGCCATGGGAATCAGCATGCAAGGGTGCAGGGTGGATCAGGATGGGTATGATGGGTATGGAAGATGCCTCAGCATAAATTGGGAAGAGTGTACATGGCCATGCATGGTGTTGAGTCAAGGAGTGCACATGGGGGCTGTCAGCTGCCACCTCACACTTGTGCTTCACAATCATTCAATATCAGCTGCCATGAACTCAAAGGGGGAGGGGGCTGGATGGGAGGAGGGATGCCTTGAGAGAAACAAAAATTCACTGTATCCCTCCGAGATGGATTTCAAGGACAACTGCTGGGAATGCAGCTGCATACCAAACCTACGCCCGAAGTGCCTGTTCTAAAAACATCTTGTTTGAATTTGATTGGACATGGGGGCCCAGTGATGGGAGGCAACTAAGGGAGGGAAATGTTAGACTTGGGGATTTTGGCACGCAGTTCTCAATTCTGGCTATACATTAATGTAATTCAGTTCACATCTAATAAACCATAGTTTTCTCAGTAAATGGAGTTAAGGATGGTTCTTCCCGAGGTTCAAGCCAAGGCAAGTCTGAGGCATGTGTAGCATAGGGATGTGTGAATGGCAGGCACAGTGTGAGTGCCGAGGGGCTGGGAGAGAGATTTACCCAAGCAATTTATGACTTTCCCTGCCAGCTTCCCATCACAAAGCTCCCTCCTAGCTTCTCACAAAGACTTCATTTGTGGAAAGCTGGCAGGGAAACATTGGCAATCACAATCAAGTTTATTCTTCCTGCTGGCTTTTACGTGTGGAAAGCTACCAAGGAGCACTGACAATCACATGACTGGCTGATTTGACAGTGTAGTGTCACTGAAGCAGCAGCAGAGCAGCAGCACTTGCAGTTACCACAACTTCTCCAAATTTCAATTCCAACAGCATTTTGTAAATTAGCTTATTTGAAATACCTTGATTCAAAAATTGTTGCTCTCGCTCTTAAAAATTAATGCACTCTCTCACCCAATTAAAGGCTACTCACAAACAGGAGAGCTTTAGTAGCATGCAGATCTGCTGGGTTGACCATTATATACATACTTTATATATTTATTTATTTCAGGTATTTTTAAGATGTATTATTTGGGTGAATCTAAACACATTTACAACAAAACATAATATACAAGAAAGTCTCACTGCATTAAAAATAACGTTAATAAAATCCTAGGAAGTAGTAGCTTACACACCTTACTAAGTAACCAAATTCCCAGGCTTTTTCCATCTAACCCAGGGGTGTCAAACTCAAGGCCCGCAGATTGGATCTTGCCCGTGGGGGTGCTTTGATCTGGCTCATGGGGCCACCATGGAAATGGCAAAGGACTGGCCCACGGTAACTCTGCCAGCAAAAACGGAGCTCAGGTGGCCCGTGCATGGCCTCCCCAAACTCCATTTTCACTGGCAGAGGGTTGCAGGAGGCTGTTGCAACAGAAAACGGAGCTCATGAGGACCGCACGCCCAACACGATTGATGTAGAACTTCCTCCCCCCCGACCAAGATCTCCCCCCCACCGAGGTCAACACAACCCTGGTGCGCCCCTTAATGAAATTGAGTTTGACACCCTTGTTCTAGGGTCTCAACACTTTTTTTCTGCATCGTAGTGACTAGAATTGAATGCAGTATTCCAAGTGTGGCCTCACCAGTGCAGTATAGTGGTACTATCTTGGGGATGCACAGATATAATCAAGCTAAAGAGAATATCTATTTATAGGGAATTCTAGTTCTGAAGTAATAGGTTTATTACTAAATAATAATTTAGCCTGGTATATTAAGATGACTTTGTATGTATGCTATTTGGCCTGTCTTTATTATTTGAACTGTGAGTCCCATACTACTTAAGTTTTTGCTTTGTAAGATTTTAAAATTGATAAGAACCTTTTTTCAAAATATATTTTGATTTTAGTTATCTCTTGTGAGATTGGTCTATCTTCCAGAAGTTAGCCATGTGTCTTTAAACTAAAATGGCCGGAATGCACCTACAGAAATTATTTCCTTCCCCATCCCCTGCTTACCTTTTCATTGCCAGAATGCAGTACAAGTGGTGAGAACCCTATCCATCTCACAATTAGAAGGATGTCAGATGAAACAACTTCTGGAAGGTGTGCAGACGTAAGGGTCACTGAGGGAATAGGATTGAGATGTCCAGCTTTCCAACCAGTAGGCTCAGATTTGCCACTACAAATATAATCTCAAATGTGCTGTTCAGTAATGGACCACTGCAGATTAAAATCCTATATGCCTTTCTGAAGTTAAATCAACAGTCAGACTTCAAGGGATCAGGCTGCAAGAGTCATTAGAAAGGATGACAGACATTAATGTGTTACATCAAATGATGAAAATCACAGAAACCAATTATTGTACCTCAGGGTTGGGCTTCAAAAACCTCAGCAACGGGTTTGCTGCCCAGATGGTGGGAGGGCGTGGCCACGGTCTAGTCAGCCTCCTGCAACATGGGGGGGGGAGTTTTTAACCTTCCCTGAGGCCAGAGGCTTTCCTTGAGCCTCTGGGAGTGCGAAAACAGCCTCCCTCCGGGCTATGGATGCTCTAGGGATGCTGGAAATTACCCGTTTCCAGCCTCCCGGGAATCCCATTTTTCGCCCTCTCCAAGATCCAGAGGCTTTCCTGGAGCCTCCAGGAGTGTGAATACGGCCTTCCCCTGGACTCCGGATGCTCTAGGGATGCTGGAAGTGACCTGTTTCCAGTCTCGCCAAACTTCCGGGAATCACATTTTTCTTCCTCCAAGCCTCTGCGCGCACCCTGCACTTACCTGCATCCACAGCGGGCCATGTGGAGACTCCTGGGAGGGGCGGGGCCAGCCAGGAGTGGGATTTGGG
>JANHFL010007438.1:12539-23017 GCA_032468155.1 Oxyrhabdium leporinum
CTCTTCTCTTCTCTTCTCTTCTCTTCTCTTCTCCTCTCCTCTCCTCTCCTCTCCTCTCCTCTCCTCTCCTCTCCTCTCTAGGATTTGCTGCCTCAATCATTTGCCTCCTCAAAGCAACCTCAGAGGATTAAAGGAGCTAAGACGTAGGAATCTGCTCCTCTCTCTTGGAATCAGTAACTGAATGAGGGTAACTGTGCTAAACGAAGTCGTGCAGCTTTCTTATGTTTGGGCAGCAAATAAAGAGGAAAGCCTCCCCCCGCTCTCCTTTGTTGGAAGAAATTGGTTTGAAGACCGAAGATTTTTAATGGATGTCTGTAGAGATTCTCAGTCATCCAGTTCAAGGTTGTCCCAAAGGTGCTTTTTCAAGAGGCAACTGGATTCCCTTGTTTTTCCTTCGAAGACATTTCGCTTCTCATCCAAGAAGCTTCTTCAGCTCTGACTGGATGGTGGGGAAATGGGAGGATTTACATTCCTTGCAGACAGCTGGTCATTTGCATCCTCTTGGAGGGTCGTTGAAGCCCTTGGAGGCTTCTCTGTGTCCTCAGGGTCACCTGAGTGGTGCAAATGGTTCCCGTAGTCTGCATTTTTTCCCCCTCTGGAAATCCATTTTTAAATGGGGTGAGAGCAAAGGATGAAATTGTTTCTCCCTATTGAGTCCTCGTTTTGTACCTGGCTGCCGCCACTGATAACTCCTTTGAATTTTTAAAAACGGCTTAGGAGAAAGGAGGGGATTACCGGGAGGTAGACCCCAATGGATGGAGTTTGCCCATTAGGGTCATATGTAGTGAGAGCCATGAAGCAGGTCCGTCATGTGACTGACCCAATTTCAAGAATTTTTTCCCAGGGTCCTTGGTGCTCTCTGAGCTTGGCTGTTTTCTTGCAGATGTTTCATTACCTAAACCAGGTAACATCGCCAGTGAATGAAAAGTCCGCAAGGAAACAAGCCAGCTCAGAGAGCATCCAGGACCCCTCATTTCAACCCTGAGCCACAAATATTCTCCTTTATTAAAACTTTTTTTTTTTTTTTGGCAATGGTCATTAAGCGAACCAGGGGCTCGCTACGGGCATAGTTTCACCCAAAACTGGAGGTGCTGGGATTTGGAGGGGGGAGGGTGTATTTTTTGTAACTTCATAAAACTCAGTCAGGGTGTAGTGTACCGTATTCTTTATCTTTCTACATGCCTTTACCAGTTGATTTTCCAGATCCTTCAAAATGTTATTTGTTCCTTATTTTCACAGCAAGTCAAGTCCATCGAGCGATTCTTGCGCCGTTTGGAGTTTCACGCTAGCAAGGTACCTGCTGTTTCCGAATTCACCGTGCCCGCGGGATTGCTCTTGCCATGAAAAGCTATTTTTTAAAATTGTCTTTATCAATTATGCCTTTGGATAAATATTGGCCTAGTTTGCTTAGTTTAAACCTTGAGCATCCTAGGGGATTCGGTTGCAACTTTCCAAAGATGTCTGGCTCAGCAATTTCCCTGCTGCCTGATCCTTCTTAACTGGAGATGCTCAGGTCTTTTAGTATGTAAAATTCGGGTTCAGCCTCTCTCTCTCTCTCTCTCTCTCTCTCTCTGTCTCTCTGTCTCTCTGTCTCTCTCTCTGTGTCTCTGTCTCTGTCTCTCCCTCTCCGTCTCCCTCTCTCTCTCTCTCTCTCCCTCTCTCCAAGAGCAGGACAAGAAGTAGCAGATGGAAGCTTATCAGAGAAATCTAACCTAGAATTAAAGAGGGATTTCCCATCCCTGAGAGGAATTAAGCAGTGGAATGGCTTTCCCCCCAAAAGATATGAGTACTCCGTCACTGAAGATGTTTAAGAGACTGGGTGGCCATTTGTCCGGAATTGGTATAGGGCCTCCTCCTTGAGCAGAGGGTTGGAGAAGAAGACCTTCCACCTCTGTTATTTGGCAGTTCTGTAAAGATCAGGAAGAGCCTTTTGAAGACAAAATAGTTTGTGGTGTAACCCAGGATGGTCTAGGAGTCAAGACTTCTGGATACTTCAGTGGGGGGTCCTCACAGCTTGCAGCTTCTCACACTCGTTCTCCGTGTTTCTTTCCAATAGATTGATGAGCTCTATGAGGCGTACTGCATCCAGCGACGGCTCCGAGATGGAGCTCACAACATGGTCAAGGCCTACACAGCCGGTTCCCCTGGCAGCAAGGAGGCCCGGGAGAGCTTGGCCGAAGCTGGCAAGGGCTATAAGGAGTACACAGAAGTGAGTCAAGAGGGCTGGCTCTCAGGGAAGACGAAACCGGTTGGGGGGGAACAAGAGGAAGGTTCCTGGGTTGACGGCATTAACAATTGGTTGTCGATGTTCTCCCTGTGCAGAATATGTGTCTGTTGGAGAGTGAATTGGAGAGCCAGTTGGGAGAGTTCCATATCAAGATGAAAGGTAGGAAGGGACAAACCTCATCTGCCTGAGGAAGCTTCGTCGGCTATTTTAGAAAACACCTTGTCAGGAATCAGAAACGACACAGTGAGCTGATCAGAGCGGTCTGTTTATTGCCGCTCGCCGATAGACAGGAATCTTGCCGGAGTAAATCACAGACTGCATAACTATTAGATAAATAGTGCTACGTTTTAGGGAGGATCTCCCTTCAGTCTCTTCCTCACCACGAGGGACTCAAGGCTACTCAGCCATTTCATCCTCCCCTCAACTCAAGACCAGATTTCACCACGCCCTTGAGGAGTATAGGAGATGGTTTGGCGCAGCAGCGGTAGAAGGAGAAGGTTGTTGACGCATTGCCTCTTGATGCCTCCCCCAGATCGCATCGTTTTCTCACACGTGTGCATCTGGAGACAAGCGATGGGATGGTGGCGACCTGACAATGCATTGTGTTCTGATTCTTTATGAAGGATAACAACACTAGGGCTGCCTCGATGGGCCACCATTAGGTAGTCCTAATGTCTTCTTGTCTTGTCATGTCTTACGCCTTGTCTCCTCATTCTCTTGCAGGATTGGCTGGCTTTGCTAGGCTTTGTGCAGGCGACCAATATGAGGTTTGTGAAAGCGAGATGGGCGATGGAGGGTGATGGACCGCACGGGTTCTAGAGTTGGGTAGGATTGTGGAGAACGTTGAATTTGCAAATGGGAGCTAGTGTAGGGATTGTTTGCTGCTCACCTGGGGGTCTGGACACCGGGTGACTGCCTGGCGCGTTTCAGATGTTCATATCAGACTCATCCCAGAGGTTGGAAGGTCACCCGCTGCTACTTAAGGGATAGGGTGAATCTGTCCCTTCCGTTTGTTATCCAAGGAAGGCTTGCAGTCAGGATGGCTTAAAATTGTGACTCTGAATCTTATTGCTAGTCACCTGACTGATACCCAAATTCCTCCTCCTTCACGGTAGATCTTCATGAGGTATGGGCGCCAGCGATGGAAACTACGGGGTCGCATTGAAGCCAACAGCAAGCAAGTCTGGGATAGTGAGGAGATGATCTTCTTGCCCCTTATTACTGAATTTCTGTCTATCAAGGTGATTGACGTCTCCCTGCTCAGATGTCTCCTACCTAGAAGAAGATGTCTTTTCCTTACTCACCATCATTCTGCTTTTTTTTTCTTTCTCCTTCCAGGTGACGGAACTCAAGAGCTTGGCCAGCCATGTAGTGGTGGGGAATGTCTCTTGCGAGACCAAGGACCTCTTTGCCGCCCTGCCCCAAGTGGTGGCAGTTGACATCAATGACCTGGGCACAATCAAGCTGAGCCTGGAGGTCAATTGGAAGTGAGTGCTCTTGGCCTTCGGGCTTGTTCTGTTCCTCTCTGACGTTAGGACATGGTTGGGTGTCTGAGTGGGCCACAGTGAAAGAAGGGTTCCAGTGAGAGAGTCCATAGTGTCTCCTTGAAGATCTTCCTAGTGATGTGAAGAGCATGTTGGGCCACCTCTCCCTTCAGTTCCCTTTTCCTTCTTCTCCACTAACCACGATGCTTTCCTTCCATCAGTCCGTTTGATAAAGAAGACCAGCCATCTTCTGCCAGTACTGTGAACAAGACATCGACTGTCAACAAGCGGTTCTCCACATACAACCAGAGCCCTCCTGATACCCCTTCCATGAGAGAACAAGCCTTTTATGTGAGTAGTCCTTCATTGGGTGCTACGTGTATTAAGATATTTGGTGAAGGTATATTCCAAATGGGAAAATATGAATCCTCCTTCAATTTTATCCACAAAACTTTTGTTGCTATTCAAAAGTTTTAAATCAAAGCAGGCCAGACTCCCTTGGATGTCTTTTGTTCCTGGCAATTATATCAATATAATGCATAGAACAGTCCATGCACATAATCTGAAGAGAGAGAAGTTACCTGAGGATGGGTTCCAACCCGAATCCGAAAGCTTGGAAGAATAAACCTTTGGTCCTGGCGACTGACTCAGACTGCATCCTGCAACACAGAACATTCTCGTACTTGCTTGTCTGCTTAATTGTTTTTATATCTCTAGAGATTAGACTCGGGGTAGAATTTGTCAAATCACTGCTCTTACTGCATTCAAGCCAAACCACCAGGATGTAATCTTGGATTGGTTTCTTCAATCTCGATCTGTAATCAGAGCTTGAAACACAGCTTCTTGGTTCAGCTAATCCAGAAATCTATGGTTTAACCACTTCTAGAAATGTCTAGATTAGGACAGGGATGTGCAATCTGAGATTATTCCATGAATGTAGCCCTTGATGCTTTGGCTGCAATCCCCAGAGGTCTCAAAAAGTGGTTCCCCTCAAAATCTAATTCTAACGTAGAATGAAAGAGGTGGAATAAATGGAATAAAATTTGGATTAGTTGCTTTTATTTCATCCAGTTTTATTTTGATCTGCCCTGGCTCATTTAATCCTGGCCTTGTCTACATCCGGGGTGTATGTATCTCCAGCACTTCATTTGAAATCCATCATACGTGGCCCTCAGGAAAAAAAACCCGCTGTGAATTCTTTGATTCACGTCAAGGAAAAGGAGAGAAAAAAAAGACCGAAAACAAAGCATTTTATTTTGCAATCCAAAACAAACGTCTGCTTTATCAGGTGAAGGTTCTTCGTGTTTGTATGTGAAACGTTCCAAAAGGAAGGAGAGCAACTTCTCCGACCTTTCTAACCGGAGAAAACGAGACCGCTAGATATTATTGCAGAGCAGTAGGATGTTTTGCACCCTGATCCCATAAATGGTGACGTAGGGCGCCCATCTGAGGTTGGAAGTCCCGGCTGTTGATGATGGTTGCCTCTTTCTCTGCTCAAGAGCCTGCCTTGGGAGGCGGTCCCCAAGCAGAGGCGGGCTTTGATGGATGTCTTCCAAGAGACGGTCCTGGAAAGGCTGCCGTGGAGCTGTCCGTGCAGCGACGTCTCCTCGGTGCAGCTCAGCACAAGAGCGTCTCGGGGTTGCGTAAGTGCCCGCACTCTTGCATCGCTTAGTGTCCCACAACGGAGCTTCCTCTGCTTTTAACCTCTCCTTTTAGTCCGTAGCACCTGGCAGAGCTGAGCTAGATACTGGACAGTAGTGAACTGTCCGAGCTTCCTTTGTCTTGTTGGCTTGTAGTGGTCACTCCTGATGATTGTGTGTTTACTGTCTGCTACTCCTGCAGTCCGGGGAGTTCGAGAGGGACCACCAGCGATTTAGCATGAAAGGTCTTCCTTTAAATTAGAAACGGCAATCTACAGTTCATGGGCCGTGTGTAACCTCGGTCTGTTTAGAAATAGCCCCGGACATACTTTCAGAGGCCCTCTGAAGTTGATCGATCCAGCCTACAGGTAGTCCTCAAGTTACAACCGCAACCGAGCCCCGCATTTCCGTGGGGGAACTGAGACAGTTGTTTTTGCTCAAGGGTAACAATCTTTCTTGCCCCAATTGCTAAGTGAATCGCAGGAGTTGTTGAGTCTCAGTTACACGGTTGTTAAGTGAATCCCATTGGCGTGGCTTTGTCAGAAGTTCGCAAAAGGGGAATCACGTGACCCTGGGACGCTGCGACGGCCGTAATATAAGTCACCTGCCAAGCGGCTGGATTTGGATCGCGTGACCATGGGGGTCGTAAGTGTGAAAAACGACCACAAGTCGTTTTCTTCAGGGCCATTGCAACTCCGGTCACTAAACAAATGGTTGTAAATCGATGGTGTATCTTGCTTGAGGGCATCCTGTCTGGAATAAAGAGAATGAGAATGAGAAGAAGATCTCTGAGGAAGAATGGGCCTCTTCACCCATTTTTGAGCATTACCCACCGACAAGCTGATATTTGAGATAATACGGTGCTTTCCCCAAAAGTTATACTTGACTCTTGTACTGTTAAGTCTGCTTAAGAGATGAGATAAAGAAAAGTGGTTATTGCTTCACACATATTATCATAATCTGGCTTGTTTGCTTTGGCTTAGCCCAGGATGAAAATTGAGCTGTTGTAATTTATCAGCCACGCTGTATGGCTTAAGGAGGCTGGTAAGTCAGGCCTATTCAACAAATTATGATTAAAATGAGTCATTCGTTAGGATGTAATCCCAACAAGGGATCATTGCTAAGGAGAATTTTAAAGCTCTGTGAATAGGAGTTTTGAGTAGGGATTCATTCAAAGGACTACATTTTGCACACCGTTTTTAATTCAGTATTACCAATCTGGCCATCGGTTATCCTAATCTCTTTCTTGCTAAAAGCTTTGGGAGGTGATACAGCATGAGACAGCAAGTCCTAGCTCGGAATGGTTACCCCCAAAAGCCAACTCCAGAATCTCCCATATCATACAGGAGGCCATCTCAGCTGCTGAGAAGTAGCTGGTCTCTCTTCCCTGGGGGTTTGCCAATGTATATGGAAGGCAGAGCAAATTACTTAACTGTGCCAGACATGCCAGCATCAACATCTGGGCAGATGGCGAGATGATGCAAAGATTGAGGAGCAATGGAAGAAAATGAATTCTATTAGAAGCCAGTTCTTCTCCCAGACGTAGATCAAAGCCCCTGACCGGTGGCTCTCTCTCTCTCCACCCAAACTGAACAGGCTGAGATTACTATTATGGGATTGGGAGATGTAAAGTATCATCCCACCCTCCGTGACATCTGTCCTATCTCAAAATTAAACTCAAAAGTTTTCAAAGTATGTTATCAAGAATAGCCAGCATAAGGTTTCAATCTTATAAAAATGCAAATATGCCTATCATTTGCAAGATGATACGGAGGGACCCAGCAGCTGGGACAAGTTTTGGTTAGTTCAGCGGCAGCCTTGGGTTTACCTGGAGGTGGCACATCAGGTCAAGGAAGAAGAGCTGTTGATAGTCCAGAGGAAGGCAAAGTTGGGGCTGTGGAAAGAAGGAGTGTGCATAAGCGTGTTTGTGGGTGGAAGAGGTTCTGCTTGCGTGCTCATTTTGACCCGCAATGGTCAGTGCAGTTGTATCTCACCCATGTCGTTGTTTTCTTCAGAACATGTTGCGGCAGCAGGAGGAGTTGGAGAATGGGGCAGCCTGGTCCATCTCTTCAGAGTCGTCCGATGACTCTTCCAGCCCCCAGCTGTCCGGAAGTGCCCGACATTCATTGCCCAGGCCTATCGTGCAACCTGCAGTTCAGGCCACTGCGCCTGCCATTGAAATCGCTTTCTCCCACCCTGAGGACAAGGAACCGGCAATCCGAGAGGAGGCCGCCATGGCCAACGGACACGTGCCCTATGCCCGGACTCTTAGCCAGATCAGTGAAGCAAGTGTAGACTTGCCCATAGCAGAAGAGAGGGAGAGCCCTGTCCCTAAGGAGCCTAGCCCTTGGGATGCCCCTCCCTTGGAAACGAACTCCTCTCCCCCAAGCGTGGGCTCCCCACTGGACACTCAGATCTGCGAGGATGAAGAGCAAGAGGATGAGCCTGATGGGGCCACCCCTGTCGGAGAAGAGAGCGAGGACACGCCTGGTCCGGCCCCAGAAGCTCAACAGCCGAAGTCCTCCTGGGCCCCATCAGCCTTGGAACAGCTTCAGTCATCAGGGATCTCAGTAGCTCCAAAGCCCAAAGCTGTGGACTCTGGCCTGGAGGAGGCCATCAACACGCTGGCTTCTGCTCTGGATGACTATCGGGGCCAATTCCCTGAGTTGCAGGTTCTGGAGCAGGAACTCAAGCATCTTGAGGAGATTCTCTTGGTAAGTGAGCGGGTAGAAAGCTTAGGACCTGGAGGGGTTCTCGTAGCATTTAAACAAAGAAACTGCTTTCCTGAGGTCTTCTCATACTGATGTGTGTTTTAAGCCAGGAGAGTGTGCTGCAGCTGCCATGAAAGCCAACGCAGTTCTAAGCTGCATTAAGAGAGGGATAGAATCAAGATCACACGACGTGTTAATACTACTTTATAATGCCTTGGTAAGGCCACACTTGGAATACTGCATCCAGTTTTGGTCTCCACAGTGTAAAAAAAGATGTTGAGACTCTAGAAAGAGGGCAGAGAAGAGCAACAAAGATGATGAGGGGACTGGAGGCTAAAATATATAAAGAACGGTTGCTGGAACTGGGTATGTCTAGTCTGATGAAAAGAAGGAGTAGGGGTGACATGATAGCAGTCTTCCAATGTCTCAAGGGCTGCCCCAAAGGAGAGGGAGTCAAGCTATTCTCCAAAGCACCTGAAGGCAGGACAAGAAGCAATGGGTGGAAATTAATCAAAGAGAGAAACAACCTAGAACCGAGGAGAAATTGGAGCGGAGATCACAAGGATTGTCTGGCTGCCATTGTGGAAGAAATAAAACTGAGCATTGCAAATTTTAGCACTCTCTTTTCTATCTCAGGGACATTTTTTTGGCGTTATTCCAAACGTCATGGGATTGTGAGTCACCTCCTCGAGATCTGTCAAAGTCTCAAGAGAGTTCGCGATTCCGTGAGATTTTCCTGCTTTAAAACAAAGGCTACATTGAACTTTGGGAACTCCCTGCTCGTGTTTTGCGATCTACTGATTGCCATTCTGCATGGCTGCTCCCCTTTAGAAGTTCTGGAATTCCTCCATCCAAAACCTGGTTTTGAGAACTTGCAAGCTATCTCGATCTGCGCGCCTTTGTTTTATGTTTCTGTGCGTTTTGCACAATTCCGGCGACCAGTTCCAGGAAGGAAGACAAACGTTGAAAGGACCGATGTAGCTATGCACCTCCTGTGTGTAGTCAATTATTTTCAGTTAAATTTCTCACCACATCTGCTCCTGTGAACTTTTGAGGGCAATCTTCAACTCACACACTTCCGCTGTCTTTTTTTTTTTTTTCACAAGATAAACGTCCTGCCTACACAGTAGAGGCCCATACTGGTTGTTTTGAGAAGGCAAATAATGTACAAAAAAACCCCCCCAACCCTTGCAGAGAAATACAGAAAATTCTGCATGGTACATAGGCTGTAAGTAGACTGCAGTGCTAGGCTTCTGTGTTCACATAAAACGAGGAAGATGCAACTACGGTTTTCTAGCAATCTTTGAATTGTAATGAAAACTCGGCTTGCAGAGATGCTGAACTGCTCCAATATAGGCATTTCCCAAATTTAAGGCCCAAGATTTTCAGCGGAAAAGGTGGATGTAACTTTTGTGCACCTCCTCTTGGAACAATTGGCAGGGAAATTAGACACAGAGTCTTTCTTTTTGTGTTGTGGGTGTGTTTTCTCTTTCTACGCTTGGATGCTCAGGCCCAGCAGGGCAAAAAGAAGAACAGGAAGGGGAGAGTTGCTCGATCCAAAAGAGAACCTGGCTTAACGCTTGTCTGTCATTTCCTTCCCACCAGCAAAAACAAGGGCTGTGCCTGAGCCGAGCCTCCAGTACCAGCTTGACGGTGGAACATGCGCTTGAGAGTTTCAGCTTCCTTAATGCTTCTGAATCAGAAGACTCCGAAGGGGATGACGACAAGTAAGTAAGCTGGCTGAAGGCTGGTTTAAAGCTGGCCGCCACTGCCCATAGCCAACACCGCGTACGGATAGCCCTCGACTTACCCACGGTTCAGTCAGTGACCGTTCGAAGTCACAAACAGCACTGGAAAAAAAGGGACTTACGATCGTTTTTCACACTTACGACCGTTGCAGCTTTCCCCCCGGGTCCCGTGATCAACATTCAGCCGCTTGGCCACTGACTCGGATTTATGACGGTTGCAGTGTCCCGGCATCACAAGCAAAGTCCACGGGGGGGGGAGCCAGATTTGCTTAACAACCGTGTTACTAATCGTAACGGCTGCAGTGATTCACTTAACAACTTGGGCAAGAAAGGCCGTAAAAATGGAGCACGGCTCACTTTTTTCAGCCGTCTCGCTTAGCAGTGGGAATTTTGGGGTCCGTTGTGGTCGTAAGTCGAGGACTGCCCGTATCTCCTGGGTCTGGCTGGGCCCTGCTCCCTGCAAGCGATTGTCTTGGAGGGTTTTGCCACAGGATGCCAGGGACTTTCCCACGGTGCTGATGCAGCTGTTGGGAATTCATTTAACGCCATCTGGTCTAACAGGTGGGAACTGGCAGAAAATGCAGCAATAGCACCACTCCATGGCCAATGGCTGACACTGCAGCTACAATCTGTTTCTCTCTCTCTCTCTCTCTCTCTCTCTCTCTCTC
>JANHFL010007438.1:36238-51580 GCA_032468155.1 Oxyrhabdium leporinum
GAGTGACATCGATCTGGCGACGCCTCTCCCCCCCCCCCCAAGTTCACATACAACCCTGATGCAGCCCTCAATGAAATCAAGTTTGACATCCCGGCTGTAAATGATACAAGAAATAACTAAAATACATGCACATGGGTGTGTATCTTTTATTTCTTAAAATGAATATAGGCCACCTCAATTGCATTCTGACCAGGGCAAAAAAGGACAACCCGAGGAAGCGTCTGTAGGATACACGGGACGGTTGGGCAAGACGTGACACCAATTAAATAAGCCATGGTTAAATTAACCACATGCAAACATTAGTTATACAAGTCGTCAAATCATTCCTTTAGTGATCGTTACAAGTTACAACGGTACTGGAAGTGACTTATGACCGTTTTTCACACTTATGACCGTTGAAACATCTCCATGGTCACGTGGCCAAAATTCAGATGCTGAGTAACTGGCTCTTGTTTATGATGGTTGCAGTACAGGTAGTCCTTGGCTTACAACAGTTCATTTAGTGACCATTCAAAGTTGCAAAGGCACTTAAACAAGTGACTTATGACCATTTTTCACACTTACGACCGTTGCATCACCCCCATGGTCACGTGATTTACAATTGGATGCATAACAACGGACTCACATTTATGACGGTTGCAGAATCCCGGAGTCACGTGATCCCTTTTTGCAACCATCGGACAAGCAAAGTCATCAGGGAAGGCAGATTCACTTAACAACCGTGTTACTAATTTAACAACTGCAGCGATTCACTTAACAGATGTGGCGAGAGAAGTTGTAAAAGGGGGCAAAACTCACATAACCAATGTCTCACTTAGCAACATACATTTTGGGCTCAATTGCGGTTGTAAGCTGAGGATTCCCTGTAGGGCCCAAACATGTTTGAAAATATATATATGTAAGCATAAGTGTGTCAAAGCAGCTCACTCATTGCTTTGAGTTCAGTGATCGATATTTTGTTTGCTGGGATTTCCATCCAACAATCCCAATTAATGAGTATTGTTGGCTTTATAATTTCACCTAAAACACTGGCTGCTGCAATTTGCGATAACAAATCACACAAAATAATGAACCTAATCACCCGTTGGTTACAATAAGAAGCATCATGATTTTTACCATGTAAAATGGATTTCCTAACCTTGCTTAGGACATCTGGAAGTGCATTCTGCTGAAAGAAGTGAAACCCAGAAAAGTGTAAATTCATTTCTAATGAAAGAAAACCAGAGGAATTGTAGACCCAGCCTGTGGAAGGAATTGAAGATATCCAAGTTAGTAGCAAAAAAAAACCCTCAAGTCTAGCAGCGCCTTTTCCAAATAGCATGTTTGGTTTTTTGTTTTTTTTTTAAAAAAACCCAGTCTACGTTTTGGAAAGTTTGTGCCCTTTAATAAATTATGCTTTTAGAAAGGGTGCTACCGGATTCCAGATTTTTACACTAAACTGACAAAATGAAAAACAGGAAAAGGTAACAGCAAACACTTCCGTAATGTTGCCCAGAAATCCACATGGATGTATCTATGATGTTCCCAAGAACTGACTGAGCTAGGGCGCTTTTACTTTTTCCGTGGTTAAGAAATTCTAACAGCGGGCACATGCGGTTGTTATGTATAATTCCTACGTGATTGGGAGACGGGTCTTTTTCAAATGAAATAGGGATTTTCATTGGTGCAGATAAAGATAGGGAAGTTAGCCTCTTCCGATCTCCATCACTTCCTGTTCTGAAAGCAGTGCATTATTAACTCACACGGATTAATGGGATATGTGAAATCTGCCCATTGAGGACATACTGTACTGTCCTTGGAAATTTCAAGGAAAGTAATAACTCTCTTCGAAGGCCTCCAACCAGTTGATCGTGTTCTTTGTTGCTGTATTATGCCTCTGGCTGTATTATGTTGCTGTATTATGACTCTGGGTAGTCTTGCAACTTTTATCCACTATGCCATCTGCATCATGTCATGGTAGTCTGCAATTAAGACCCATTCTGGCACCACTGAACCACCAAGGCTCTTAGATCTCGCATTGATCTTTGAATATCTTATTTAGAAATTTTATATTGCCGCCTACTCGCACATGGCAGCTCAAGGCGGCTTACAAGGATATAAAAGCACCATACAAAAGAAATAAAGAGAAAAATAATAAAATAACCTAACCCCCACCCATTCCAGCGACCACACACATTCATACCAGCCATTTCATGGGCTCCATCCTGCTCTGGGTTCCCCAGGCCCGCTGGCAGAACCAGGTCTTCAGCCCCTTCCGAAAGAGTGTTAAGAGTGGGGGCCGTTCTAATCTCTGGGGTGGGGAGCCACCACGGAGAAGACCCTTCTTCTGGGTCCCACCAGATGTATCTCCTTAGGGGCCGGGATCCCACATTCCTTGCCTCTAGCGGGTCGATTGTGACCTGCAAGAGACAGTCCCTCAGATAACCATGCTTGCAAAATAAACACTCCTTTCCACTGACCCAGCTGACCCAATCTCTTTATGTTTGTCTGCAAAAGTTTGCGTTGATGCACATACTGACTGTCTGTTTTGCTCCATGTGCCTGTGGCTCCACTACTTGTGGCTTAAGATAAGGAGGTATAACAAAATAAAGAGTTGGAAGGGACCTTGGAGGTCTTCTAGTCCAACTCCACCCCCACCCCCCACGCAAGGAAACCCCATATACCGTACATACACAGATCCACGCACACATTTAACAGACATGCACCTGCACACATATGCAATCACTTGTAAGCATGTGCATTCATGGATGTGTAGATGCTTCTTTATGCTAACCCAGAGTGTGACCGGTCCGATCCCTCTCTCTCAGCCCAACCCACCTCACAGGGTTGCTGTTCTACGGAAATCAAGAGTACGTTCGCCGCCTTGAGTTATTTATAACAAAATTAAGCTACGATACAGATAAATAAACAAGCAGGAGTAGGGCGGGCATCCGCCTGCCCGCTTGGCAGCACCGCCTGCAGGGGGCGCCAGAGGGCGCCGTGACCCATTCCGCGAAGTGGGAAAGATTCCCCCCCACACACACCACCCGCCCTCCGAGCTACCAAGCGGCCGTTCGTTTCGCTTCGCCCTCTTCCCGCCCAAACCGCTCCGCCTCGACACCCGTCCTGGGAAGGCGCGGCGCCCGTCTCGCCCCGCAGCTCCGACCCAGGCGGGAAGAGATGGGCAGCCGGGACGCCTGTCGCAGGCCTCCGGAACGTGGCCCGTCCCCGTCACGGCCACCCTCCCCGGCCCGCGGGCTGGTGGGGGTGGGGGGGTGCGTGACGTCACGGCCCCTCCCCGCGCCTGCCCCGAACGCGGCCGCTCGATCCGGCCCGCCGGCATTTAAAGTTAGCGCCCAGCGTTTCTTCCCATGGTGCCCCGCGCGGACGCTTCTCCCGCTCCCTCCTCCCTTCGATCGGGTCCGGCGGCCGCGGCTGCCGGGGCTCGCGCAGGCGCACTTCGCGCCCCGTCCGCCATTTTGTGTCCGAGGCGACTGTGGAGCGATTAAACCGCGAGCTGGTGCTGGGCGCTGGCGGTGGCCGCTAGCGGCGGGGCAGCGGCAGCGGGCGCTTTGCGGAGCCCAACGGGGCGGGGCCCGGGGCAGCAGGGGCGGCCCGGAGGCGCCTCCGGGGCAGGTAAGCGGCGCGGGGGGTTTGCAGTCGCTTTCTCCGGCCTCTAGGTGTCACGATGGGGCTCGGGCTGGGACCCGCCGCGGCGCCGCCGCCGCCGAGGATGGGGAGCGGGGCTTTGTCTCCCTCTACCGTCCCCATCGCCCTGATGCCGGCCTGGTACTGCCGCCCATCGGCCTCGCCGCGCAGCGCCTCTGCCGGAACCAGGCCGCGCCTGGCAAAGGACGCCCGGGCGGCCTCCAAGGCTGCCTTCGACGCCCGCCCGCCCACACGACGCCAGGCCAGCCCCGGGGCCAAACCCGGCCGCCCCGAGGAAGGCGCGACCCCAAATCCCTCCGAGCCGCCTGAGGGGACGGGCCGGGATTCGGCTGCGCTGCCTCGCCGCCATTACGACACGGCGGCTTCCCGGGCGCTCCCGCCGCCTCGGCCCTTCCCCGTGCCGCCGCCGCCGCAGCACCGCCCTCCTGGCTCCCCGGAGGCGTCCGCGGCTCCCGCTCCGGCTTCCCGGTTCCCGCTTCCTCCGCCCGCCTCCGGCTTCTCAACCCCCGCCCAGCCGGTCCTTCCTCCTGGCTTGCCGCCGCCACCACCACCTCCTCCTGCTCCCGTCCCGGCTGACCGTGTCCGTCCTGCGGGGCGCCCGGTCCGCGCGGCCGTCCGTCCGTCCCTGCCTGCCCGCCCGCCCGCTCCCGCCGGCCGCCTCCTCGCTGTGCGCGTTGCGGAGTGAGAGGCGCTGCGAGCTCAAGAGCGGGACTCGAGCTCCCTCTTGCAAGGCAGGCTGAGCTGCAGCGCCATGCAGCGCGGGCGAGCGCCAGGCGGGGACGCCCGAGCTCGCCCCGCAGCCGGGCTCGCCTTTTTCTTCTTCTTCCTCCTCCTCCTCCCTCTGCTTCTTTTTTGCCGCCTCTCGCCCCGCGACCCCCGAGGGGAGAAGGGCAGCGGACGGGACTGGACGGCGGGGAGGCTCTCCCTGCCCGCCCAGCCACCCACCCGAATGAACCCCGGATTTCCTCCCTTCCGGGCCCATTGGCAGCTTTGGCTCTCCCCGCCGCCCCCTCCTCGATTCGGATCTGCATTGCCTCGATTCGGATCCATGCGATCTGCATTTCTCCGATTCGGGTCTATTGGGTCTGCATTTCCCCGATTCGGATCCGTTGGATCTGCCTTTCTTCGATTCGGGTCTATTGGGTCTGCATTTCAGGCAGCCGGGGAATGGAGAGCGGGCACGGGCTGCTTGCGGGGTTTTTTTCTCTCTGCCCATCTTCGTGCCATATGTTCCCGGGGTTTAATGCTGGCCGCCTTGAAATCTGCGGCGCGCTCTCTTTTTTTTCCCTTCCTCCCCCCCCCCCTTTTTTTTTTTTTCTGCTTTGATACTAGGGCGGGGATTGGTCCCGGTGGGGGGATTCGGTAGAAATGCAGCTATTTTATTTTTATTTTATTCCGTTATTTTTCTTACGCCCTGTTTTGGGCTGCCTTGCTTTTTGGATTGGAAGGTTTGACAGTTGGGGAGGAAGGAAGCTGATGCCCCCACCGCGGAGCAGCTGCTGGTGGTGGAAAGTTGGTAGGCCTGCTGACTCTCTTCCTCAAATTAGGCAAGGGCAAGATCAGAGATGTCTGTAATAAATAGGAGAAGCTGGGCAGGATCAGACCGAAGGCCTCTTTTAAGTCTTGTTCTCTCAAAAGCCAACCGGTTGCTTCCGGGGGAAAAACTCAAGAGAAGGATGGAGGGTAATTTGCCTCTGATAAAATCTTGGGTTACATCACAGGCTTGCTTTGCTCTGAGATGCAGAGGTGCTCCTCCGTGTTCAAAAGCGGTTCTTTCCAGTTTTAACAGGCATCTGATTTAGAATTATAAAAACAACTCTACCTTGAATATTTTAGGCAGTAAATTGATGTAGCGTGACTTTAGTATCTTTCAGTATGACTGCAAATATCTCTCGATTGAGGGAGTCTGAGCCACAATATATTGGTCTACAAGATAATTTCTAGATTAGAAAGTAGAAATCCCACCCTGCATAAGATTCTGTTAATATGGTTAGGGCAAAATTGGGCTTTGATTGCTTTTGTGCATACTAGCCAACATGTGCCAAAATCGAGCATTACTGTCTTCACCATTAGCACAAAACGTTTGCACGCAGTGAACCCGTGACTAAGACTGATGACCTAATGAGTATTATGAAGTATTATAAAGTATTATGAGAAAACCTGAATTAATCCAAGCCATGGTGGGTGGAAGGGATCATTGTGTATGGGTCGGTGTGATAATAACCATGGCACATAGAATACTCTGAATTGCAATAAAAAAAGTAGGTGTGTGAGCTGAATAGCATAAATAGTATTAAAACCAAAAGGAAAATGAGATACACTGTGGATTGAACATATGATTACATGCAGGGAAGTGGAGGGTTAGGTGTGCTAATGAATGAAAAGGTTAAAATAAGTATCGGGATGGACAGAAGTTATTGGAATTGTCCAGGTTACACATGAAAGTAGGGATCCATAGATTGGTGGTGGATATTCATTAAAGCAGCACCTTCAACAGGTTTTTGAAAGTGGGAACAATTGCTATTTTACAATTCTTCTTTCGACATATAAAAACCAATTAAGGGTTTCCAAAATATAATTTTAAATAATTATATTTAGGTAATTTTATATATAGTCTTTTCAGTCAGATAGCTTAATTATTTGTATTAAAAATACATTTCTCAAGTATTATCCATTTGTTCAGTCTGTTTCCTCAGCTATTCTAAAGTGTGGTTCGTTGCCAAAGAACTAAATTAATTGTTCTTTTTATTGTTACACTTGGCTTCTTTTTCATTTTAATCCTTCAGCTACCGTGAAATAGATGAACATCATATGATTCTTAAATTACCATTCTGTACTCTTCAGCCTAATACTGAATTTCATAAAAAAGTTAAATGTTTACAAGTTAAATCCACAATGTATCTTTATCAGAAGTTCAATAATGTATATGATTTATGGGGAAAATCTTTAAATGTTAAATATGTGATATTGAATTATGTACCAAGTAATATTATATAAATAGAACCTGACTTACATAGACAGAATCTCTGTTTTTGAGGAATCATTGTTCTAGTGTGCACGGTGGGGGTGGCTAAAAGAACAATATTGAGAATTGAGAAGTGATCATGTTCCAGATATTAAAGATTGAGTTTTAGAAATCTGTCTTGGGAAAATCAATATTTTTCTACTAATCAGAGGATAAATCAATAGATTCGTTGGCATAGATGTTGTGATATTTTATAATTTTTGTATACTGTTAATGTAGTGTTGAATGTATTTGACAATACTATTATATTGTATTTTTTGTAAAGCAGTGACTGTAGTTTAATATATAGAATGTAGATTTGTTTTGTTTCCTTGTCTTTTCATCATCTTTTTATCTATTGTTTGCTTTAATTTTGTTATGGTTATGTATCTTGGTAGCTTGCTTATATTCTGTATCCTATCCTTTCAATAAAGAATTTTTAAAAACACACAAGAACAAAAGGTTAGGGCTTGGTTAAAGTTTGGAACCGATTGAATCAGTCTAGCAAGAATTACATGTAATTACTGTAAAAAAATAGAATTTTAACCTGCATTGCAGTTTCATTGATTTAGAGGAGGCTTATTCCTTACTACATTTTGCTGAATGGTTCACAATATTGGAGATACTTTCTTCCTGTGACCTGATGTTAGCAGTGTATTGTGAAATATGATTCAGAATTACAAACTCTTTATGTTCTACCTCGCTTGGGAAATAATCTCCTGGGTTTTGTGTAGGCCTTTAAAATCCCTGAGCTCTCCTGTCAATTGGTTAACTTAACTGCATTCACCCTGCCATGGAATCAGATACTTATCTAGTCTTACATTCAGTGTCTGGATTTATCTAGTATCAATCTGTACTTCTAACATAATTGTGTTGGCTTTTCGGTTAGCAGCTCTGCAAAAGACTGAATGTACCCTGAATGTTTCTGACAGGACTCGATGTATTGATGAATTGAAATATTCTGAATTCTTTTAAGCCAATAATAGTTACTGTACAAATATTCAGACTGAAAATGAGATTTATAGTTTAACATCACATTTAATATTTTATTTTAAAGTTTTTAATATATTATTTTACATTGTTATATTAAATAAGCCTTTTAACACATATAAATAACTGCATTGAAGTACTGCATGTAAGTCACAGGCACAAGTTGTACTGTTTGGATGGTGCAATCAGAACAGATTGATAAATAAATTCTTAGAGTAGAAAAACCAATTCAGGCTGTGTCGAGCCCAAAGACACAACAGCAAATTGCAGGTAGTCCTCGACTTACAACCACAATTGAGCCCAAAATTTCTGTTGTTAAATTAGACATTTGTTAAGTGAGTTTTGCCCTATTTTACAACTTTTCTTGCTACAGTTGTTAAGTGAAAATCCCCGCAGTTGTTAAGTTAGTAACATCGTTGTTAAGTGAATCCGGATTTCCCATTGACCTTGTTTGTCAGAAGCTCACAAAAGATGATCATATGACTCTGGGACCTTGCAACCATCTGGGACCTTGCAACCATCATAAGTATGAGTCAATTGCCAAATGTTTGAATTTTGATCACGTGATCAAGGGGATGCTTCAGTGGTCATAAAAGTATGAAAAACGGCCATAAGTCACTTTTTTTTCAGTGCTGTTGCAACTTTCGGACGGTCACTAAATGAACCGTTGTAAGTTGAGGACTGCCTGCACAATTGGATCCTTCGGTAGTGGCGCTGTGGCGTCTCCAGTCGCACTTGACTGCTGGGTTCTCTTCTCCCCTACTGCCGTTGTCCTCTTGAAGGCCATTGAGCCCCTTAATACCAGGGTACTTCTTCAGTGGCATCCTCTGCTTAGCCTCTTGCCTTCCCTGCCAATTCTAGACAGGGAGCCTTGAGGGTCCCATAGTTTAAAATGGTGCGCCTTCAGGCAAGTTCTCCCTCTGGATCCTCTGGTTTCATCTCCAGCTTGAAGGAACGCTGTTAGTTTTGTCTTTCGGCTCTAACAACATGTCACTTAATTCTGCTCATTCTCCTTATAAAAACCGTATGTGTGGCTGCTGAAAAAGAATGGGGGAAATGAGGGACTGGATGGTATCCCTGTCTTTACATCGTGCCCGTTTGTCCTTCTGCAAAGTGCTAGAAGTACTATGTTTTTTATCGACATAGCTTTGGATTAAGAAAAAAAAAATCGAGAATGAAAATACACACCAAATAGAATGTGTGTTTCATTTGGAAAATGCATTTTGTTTTGGATGGAATAAACAATGTATCCTTCTTTGGATTGGTTTGGCAGAAATAAATCCTGAAATGTTTGTGTTGTTCCAGGTTTCATCTGAAAACAAAACCTGCAAGAATCATAGGCTGATTTTATGGGGTGAGTAGGGAAAAGATTCTTCTTTGACAAGGCTGGTATTTCCAAACAGTGACCAAAATATCTGGGGTTTCTGAACACAATTATCTCCCGCTGTTTAGTGATATTTAGAGTTATATTTATTTGAAATAAAGAGTTTTCAGTGTATTATCGTGGCAGATACAATTGTAGTTTACATTGATCTTATCCTCTTTTCAAAGCTATCTAAATAGTTATTGCTATTTTCTATGTCATTTATTCTTGACTGAAAGAGTATTGCTATTCAGTTTTTCTAAACTTTGCTTCATCTTTGCAGATAACCAGACCAGGGTACAATGCCTGTGGCCAAACAAGTCATACCAGAATAAGAAAAGAAATTATCTTGGGAGAAAAAGAAAACAAAGAAGATAGTTTATGTGACTGATGTGCCACAATGGTGAGCAGCTATTATATGGTGAAAGGGATTTACTAAAACAAACAAGCTATCTTCAGAGAGGCTTCTTCACAGATCTGAATACTTCTGTTTCCATACATTTTTAAAAGATATACCTAGGAATTTAGTTAATACGATAGGAACATTTTGTGTTGCAATACCAAATTTACGTCTCCCCAGTTCCCTTTTGAGGGAAGCTTAGACATCACCTCAGCAATTAAGCAAAACCAAAAAGGGCCCCCTTCCAGATGTCTTAAGGAATTGGAAGGGTGGGTTGTTTGTTTTTGTTTGTGTGGGTTTTTTTTTTTTAAAGAGTAATCTTGGGTTGCAAAGAAAATAGTCTGTTGTCCTTGGTGCAAAAGTTGGATATTAACGTTCTGATTTCTAGGGCTCTTGTCAAGCACGAAGAATCAGGACCACAAGTTAAATTCCAGTTAAACTGATTTATTAACCATGCCTATATCCAAGAATCTAGTCAACTCATGGTCAGCTCTAAATTGATGCTAGATAAGAATTAATTGAATTCAAAGGGGTTGGATTTAGATCGCTTGTGGAAACGTAATGACTACAGGCTGATTCCTCTCTTGACTCCATGCCCAGCTTGTCCTTCTGCAGCTCAACACATTTCGGTGATCTCCATCCTCGTTCTCTGTACCCAAGAATAGCTTCAGCAGGCATGGGTATTGGATTGTTTCTTCCCCCTCTCCTTTATCACTTCCCTGTTCCTGTCTACCAACTGTCTAGTAGCTTTTCTAATTTTCATTGGAGAAATAGCTGGGATCCTGCAGGGAGGCGCTGCTATGAAGCAGATACTGTCGCTTTACTGATCCCTAGTGGTTGGATCCTCTTACTGCAAGAGGCACAGGACACTTAAGAAATGTCATTTTTGGCACGTTCAGATTGGGAGAGTTATAAAATAGAGACTGTTCTACTAGAACCCATTTCTCCTCTAGTCCTGCCCAAGAGAGCAATGGGGTTGGCAGTTAAGTCACTGTGCTCAATGGAAGGGTGGGAGTGATTATAGCAATGGTTAACAATACAAGAAGTCTGATCGTTGTTTTCAGCAGCTGCAATCTCTCACGTTTATCTGGCCCGACTGCCTTAAGGGCTCTGGGAATCTGCTCCCATCGGCTCAGGCAAGGTGCCGAAGCGAATGCTTAAGTGGGCTGTCCTCCTTTTGTTTCTTTACCAGGAAGGTGACATGGAAGCAGAAGCGGTTGAAACTATTGGGGAAGAATCTGAAACTTTCATGAAAGGCAAAGAACGGAAGACCTACCAGAGACGCCGGGAAGGCGGGCAGGAAGAGGATGCTTGCCCGATGCCGCCCAACCAAGCAGATGGGACTGAGGTCGTACAGGAGGTTAACGCCGGTGTTCAGATGGTCATGATGGAACAGCTTGATCCAACGCTGCTTCAGATGAAGACGGAAGTCATGGAAGGTGCCGTGTCACAAGAAGCTGAAGCCACGGTGGATGACACCCAAATAATCACCCTGCAGGTTGTGAACATGGAAGAACAGCCCATCAACCTGGGCGAACTCCAGCTTGTCCAAGTGCCCGTCCCGGTGTCCGTCCCTGTCGCTACCACGTCCGTAGAAGAACTTCAGGGGGCCTATGAAAACGAGGTCTCCAAGGGCGGCCTCCAGGAGGGGGAGCCCATGATCTGCCACACGCTCCCTTTGCCCGAAGGCTTCCAGGTAGTCAAGGTTGGGGCCAACGGCGAGGTGGAGACCCTGGAGCAGGGGGAACTTCAGCCTCAGGAGGATCCCAACTGGCAGAAAGACCCAGACTATCAGCCCCCCACCAAAAAGGCAAAGAAAACCAAAAAAAGCAAACTCCGTTGCACCGAGGAGGGGAAAGACGTGGACGTGTCTGTGTATGATTTTGAAGAGGAACAGCAGGAGGGCTTGCTTTCGGACGTCAACGCCGAGAAAGTGGTGGGCAACATGAAGCCCCCCAAACCGACAAAAATCAAAAAGAAAGGTACGCTGGGCAGTTCGGCGTGGAGGCTGGGTGGACAGACCTTCACGATTTGTGCTGTATATTAACTATCCCGCAGCTCTTGAAATATATCCCGGGCGGAGGTTTGATTGATTGAAAAACCCAGCCAGGTTCAAAAAGACTGGCCTTGATGGCGGCTTAGTTGTGACCTTGAAAGGCGTGATTCTCTGCACAGAGATTCACATAGCCGAGTTTCACATTCAGGTGGATAGATTTCGTGTTAAGCAACACGCCAGATGTGGAAGCCAAAAGCCGTTTCCCCTCGGCAAAGGCAGGATTGCTCCCCCAAGTGATTTCCTTCGTGTTTTATGGCCTAGTTAATGTAGCTGATCCTCTACATTCTGCCCATTAGGCAGAGAGACAGGATACAAATCAAGTTGTTGTCCTTGATAACGACTAAAGTTTTCTCTTGGTTCCCTCAGATGCGCTGCACATTTATCCCTTTAATTGGGCATATTGTCTGGTTAGAAATGGAAATTGGGAGCGGGGGGGGGGAGGGAGGGAGGAACGAATTGCCTCAGAGCAATGAACGTCCTTTCCTGAATAGGGGTGAAGAAGACATTCCAGTGTGAACTCTGCAGCTACACCTGCCCCCGGCGTTCGAACCTGGACCGTCACATGAAAAGCCACACGGACGAGAGGCCACACAAGTGCCACCTTTGTGGCAGAGCCTTCCGGACGGTCACGCTGCTGAGAAATCACCTCAATACTCACACAGGTACCGTGAAAGGAGACGCTGTCGTGCCATTTTCTAATAGGCTCCCCGGAGTGACTGCTGATTTGGGAGGTGCCAATGGAAGGTTTAATCGAGCCCCTGCTGGGAATGTACGTGCCTTTGTGGTGTAGCTGAAATATATAGCACATCAATGGTTTGGGGACCGGTCACGTAGCATAGGAAAAGAACATTATCTTGAGCTATATATAAATAGTTTGTTGGTACCTGCCTCTTCAAACGGGGGGCCCCAACTCCCAGTCTGTGGCCCGGTGCTGGGCCGTAGCCAATTCGGAACCGGGCCACGGAAGTGGTGAGCAAGCACACATGTGCACACAAAGCTAAATTTGTGAAAGTGACACTTGTGTGCGAAACCATCCCCTTCCCTGCCACCGCCGGTCTCCGGAGCTGAAAATATTGGAGACCGCTGTGTTAAAAATACTTTATCTGTAATCAGAACACAAATATTACATATAAAGCAATCTGCTTTTTTAAAGTAAAACCGCGTAATTGAGACTTGCATGTTATTGGGGTCTCAGTCAAACGAAGCCGTTGCCTGTTTGACTTTTCTTCGATCTCCGTAATCTTACCAGGTACTCGTCCTCACAAGTGCCCTGACTGTGACATGGCCTTTGTGACAAGTGGAGAGTTGGTTCGACATCGTCGCTATAAACACACCCATGAGAAGCCATTCAAGTGTTCCATGTGTGACTACGCCAGTGTGGAGGTGCGTTTCGTCTCTAGTTTGCTATCGTTGATGTTCAGCAGCAGCTACACCGATTTTCCTATTCAGTGTTTTGCTTGGAGCTTTGAAACAGTTGCCTTCATAGTTAGTGTTTCCGGATCTTAAAGTGTTCAGGTGGGCCCATCGTTCAGGTACATTGTGGCTAATATAAAGTGGACCTTCAATGCTGCCTCTTTCAGCGTAGACCTTTGTGGCAGATCTACCTTGTTTAATTTCAGAGTCACTTGGAAACCATTTTATGGATTATAATTTTGCCACATCCAAAACTGGGATTTCTCGGCATATGTGATCTTAAAAGCACTAGATTTTGTTCGGTTATTTATAAAGTCAAGGCTGAACTGTCTCAGGTTAGGTATAAATTCTTGTTAACGCTTATTATTTTGACTTACTCCTTTTATTCTTGCATTCAAGACAGGTTATCTTTACTAAGCAATTTACTGGCCAACTGCAGGCGGTCTTTGACTTACAACAGTTCCTTTAGTGACCATCAACATTACAATGGCACTCAAAAAAGTGACTTCTTGCTGTTTTTCACATTTATGACTTAGGCGGCATCCCCGTGGTCATGTGACCACAATAGAGACATTTGGCAACTGACTCATATTTATGACAGTTGCAGAGTCCTGGGGTGACATGATCCCCCTTTGCAACCTTCTGATAAGCTAAGTCAGTGGGCACACCAGACTCGCTTAACAATCATGTTATGTTATTGTAGTTTCAGAAAGTGCATTGAGCAGGAGAAATGTAGCAGATCTACTTTGTTGTATAAACTCTGTTATCAAACATATCTGCATAATTTCACCCCAGAAGAAATGAACATGTTATCTCTGAAATGATCTCTTGGGCTCTGTTAAGAGGGCTTACAGAGAACCTTTCAAAAGAAAAGGTTTTATAACGAAGTTGAGTGACAGGCAGTTGGAGAGGAGAGGAGAGGCTTCTTTACAAGCCTATAATTGTATACCCTTGATTATTTTCTGTGGCTGGTCGTGAGCAGAATTGCTGAGTTCTCAAAATGTGTTTCAACTACTGAAAATGAAATATATTTCTCAAATGCAGCTATCCACAGAAGAGCTCATAATTCTGGATGCTCCGGTGGTCTTTGGATGTCAGTGGATTTATTCTGATGCCGGCACTTCTCCATATTGAAAATGTTGTGTCGTGTCAGCAACCAGCAGCAGATTAAAACGACTCATAAAATTTAAAACTCACAGTAATAATATTTTTAAAGGGAAAAGGTTTAAACAACCATGTTCACATTAAACGTTCAAGCAGAAGACTTTGGGTAAAGAGCTTGAAGTTAAGATAGCTGCTGAATCCTCAATTTGTAGATCAGAGGGAGAGAGAGAACTTCAACGGATAGATCTTCCAAAGAGGAAGGCCTTGGTTCCTCACAATCTCTGCCAGATGACTCTTTCAAGAAGCAGCTTTATCTATTTTTGAATATTTCATAATTCTAGAGTGCATTTTTACAATATTAACAATTTGGGCTTTTGAATAATGTTAGGTAAACTCTAGCCTGTTTCTATCATTGTAGGATATAAAGTGCTACTCCTTCCTCAGGTCATCCTATTCTAAAAGAATCCTCTCTTAAATATGAGCCATTATTGGATAGCCAGAGACCTATTTTTGTTAATATTTCAAGAATATCCTTTTGTGTCACAAAGAATAAATGAATACCGCATCATGCTCTTCAAGGGGGAAAGGTTTAAAGGTTGTTTTTAATTCCATTGGACTGGTCCACAAGCCAGCCTTAAGATACTGCAGGTAGCCCTCAACTTGTTGACCAGAATTAAGTCCAACATTTACGTTGTTAAGTGAGACATTTGTTAAGTGAGTTTTGCTCCATTTTGCAACTTTTCGTGCCACGCTTGTTAAGTGAATCACTGCAGTTGTTAAATTAGCAAGACGGTTGTTAAGGGAATCTGGCTTCCCCATGGACTTTGCTTGTCAGAAGTTTGGAGAAGATGATCACGTGAACCCAGGACAAATGTCAAATGTCATAAATATGAACCAGTTGCCAAGCATCCCAAGTTTGATCACATGACCATGGGGACGCTGCAATGATCGTAAGTGTGGAAAAGCGGTCATATGTCGCTTTTTTTCAGTGCCGTTGTAACTTTGAACGGTCACTAATCAACCATTGTAAGTCGAGGACTGCTGTATTTGTTTTCCTATTTGAAAGGCCTTCTTGTTTTATCGTTCCAGAAGTGCATAGGATTATTTATTTATTTTAAATTCTGTTTAGCTAGAGTGATCGGCGCAGTGCTAATCTCCCTTCAATACTGTTGGGTTTTAGGTTAGCAAGTTGAAACGCCACATTCGTTCTCACACCGGGGAGCGCCCATTCCAATGCAGCTTGTGCAGCTACGCCAGCAGAGACACCTACAAGCTGAAGAGGCACATGAGGACCCATTCTGGTAGGGGTTGCACTTTGTTAAAAATGACACAGAGTGTGTGATGAAATCTCTCTCTCTCTCTCT
>JANHFL010007439.1:0-23129 GCA_032468155.1 Oxyrhabdium leporinum
GCGATGTCTTAAAGGGGTTGGGGTGGGTGGGGTGGACTGTTCTGGCTGTAAATGTGCACAATATTCCACATTATATACATGTCATTTTTGAGTACTGTTGGAACGATGCAGTGTCAAATCTGTATGACAGATTGAGGTGAAATCTGGGAAGAGAGAGCCTGTGAAGAAAGAAGTCAGCCACCCTATAGAATTTATCCTGCAGGCTATAAGTAACCAGTTTCATCACATAAAAAGAGGAGTGGAACAGGGATAATTGTCTGCTAATTTAACTATCTCATTTGGCTGCAATATTATGCACATTAGATCTCAGAGTAACAATGCCATCTAGTGATTTTAATTTAAAAGAGTGGGTGGGAGAGGCAATCGAGAGAGAATTATTGTTTTCAATTCTATCAGCGAGTAGACGGATGCCAAGGTGCTTCATGGCTTATAAAAGCTCTTCTTCTTTTAATATTTTAATGATTAACCAAGTGGAACATCTGGAATACAAACCAAATAAATGTGGAGAATAAAAAAATATATATCCCCAGATTGTTTTTCCGGCAGAAGAGAAATCTTTAGGTATGCCCTCCAAGTGGGTGTAAGAGGAAACATTCACTGTAAGTCTCCTTAGCTTTAGAGAGATGTTGTAGATCAGTTGCTCAAGGTAGCTTTCCAAACTGTTGCCATTCTTCGTGGGGGTAATTATGCTTTACCAAAAAGCACACAGCACAATGCTTTCCAGCAAAACAACCTGCATTTATGCCCTTCTGGGTTTTTAGTTTCTAGCAGGGTGGCTAACCATTCCATGCCACAAAAGGAAACCCATCATTTGTTTTGTTGTTCCTTTGGCTTGTACAGCTGTTCTCTGTGTTTGCATTAGACCCAGCAACTCTGCAACAGGGGACGTTGCATTACATTTTTGGTTGGATAGCCGCAGTCCTGGGCTATCCATCCTTCAGTACATTAAGGAGGAGAAGAGATCTCTTCTGAGTAAATTACTTGAGAGAACAGGAATCAGAAGGTAGAGAATTATTGGGGAGGGGGGGAAGAATTGGACAACAATTTTAACACCCTCCCTCCCCCCCCCCCCGGTAAGCATATTGATTGAAAATGGAATGTAGTCATGGCTACTATGGCTCCATCTTAAAATCTTTATAGAATAAGATATAAAGAAGTCAGTATCTTGTTGTTTAACACCCTTTGAAAAAAAAATCATTAATGCTCTTTTCTCACCCAGTGGAACAATCTCTAAAATTTGCAGGAAATTATTAGAATCAGAGGTCAGTACGCCACCTCTAAATTTAAAATAAGCTTGAGATACAGTTTTAGAAAAACAAGTGGAAGACAGAAATGGGAATGTTTTGGAAATCAGGTGGCTCCCCGCAAGAGATGCAGTGGACGATATTACACTGCTGGCATTTTACTCCAACTAGACTAGAAATAGCTCATAATTATTCATCCAAATGTTAGAGGGGCCGCAGTCAGAATGCAACATTTCTGATATGTGATGGACTTGTGAAAAGGTGGTGCCTTATTGGAAGACAGTATTTTAAAAATAGTAACTAAACCAGAAGTAGAATATATTCCAGAGTAGGGATTATCCCTTGTTTTTGAGAGAAATAACTGTAAGCAACAACAACAAAAAATATCAGGTCCTTAATTCTGGCTGCCAAATTAAGAACAGAACAGAACAGAACAGCTTCTAAAAGTAGAAGCTAGGCATTTTGCGGGGCTGATTTCATAATTAAAAATTGCAATTAGTTAAAAATGTAAAAATTGTTTATGCTAATCAGTTCGAAATCTATTTAGCAGAGATTAACTAGATAGACTTTAGAGCACGAGTATCAAACTTGCCGTGTCACGTTGCTGTCATGTGACGTGTTGCGATGTTTTTCCCCTTCGCAGAGATGGGGTGGGTGTGGCCTGCATGTGAAGCATCCAGCCCGCAGGCCACCAGTTTGACACCCCTGCTTTAGAATCTTCTTTGGATTCTCCTTAAAACATAATGAGTCCCTAACTGATGCCATGTGCAAAATAGAAGTGCAAGAATTGGGACAGATATCAGCCTAGAGTTACGAAGCAGGACATTCTAGCCCGGGACTGTTTATTTGGCATCAAATCTGAACGGTCCCAGAATTCCATCCCAGGTCTTCTTCCCATCTTTCTTGATTCAGAGAATGAAGGAAGATGCTGATTTTTGCTAAACTGTGAGGAGATTAAAAACCCATACATTCTGGTTCTGGATGAAACGAACCTCCTTCCTCATAAGTATATCCATGGTGTTGGGGTGTGTTTTCTTATGTGCTTGCCTGCAAACCTTACCATCGCAGTAGGAAAAAGCGGGGATATGGTACAGGCAGTCCTCAATTTGCAACCGAAGTTGAGCCCAAAATTTCTGTTGCTAAGTGAGACAGTTGTTAAGTGGATTTCATTTTATGATCTTTCTTGTCACAATTGTTAAGTGAATCACTGCAGTTCTTAAGTTAGTAACACGGTTGTTAAGTGAATCTGACTTCCTCGTTGACTTTGCATGCCAGAAAGTTGCAAAAGGTCATCACATGACCCCAGGATACTACAACCATCATAAATGAGTCAGTTGCCAAGCATTGAATTTTGACCGTGTGTGACCATGGGGATGCCACAGCAGTTGTAAGTGTGAAAAATGGTCGTAAGTCACTTTTTTTCAGTGCTGTTGTAACTTTGAATGATCACTAAATGAATTGTTGTAATTCGAGAATTACCTATATAAATGGAAGGGATCCAACAATATCCCCCAATGATTGGGAGTTTGTTTCATTTTGCATTTTGTGTGGGTTTGAAATCTATTCTGGTTCCTGGTACAGGAAACTACTTACAGATCTTTCAGTAGGTTTTGACCCATCTCATTTAGAACTTCATCAATTGTCAACCATCTATGCAGCAAAAGAAACTCCTGGGACATTATTTTACCAGGATTATAACTTTACAGACAGATCCACATAGGCACAGTAGAAAGCAAAGCCAGTTCTGGATTTGGTGCGAAAAGCTGCATACTTAAAATCCCCCTTTCTCCCCCTGGGCCACCCACTGTCCACTGTCCACCAATCCAGTGCAATCTCTTTGTTTTGAGAAACAGTGCTCGGCTCAGAAGGCTCTCATCGTTCGACCTTGAGGTGTTGAGATTCTCCCAGGCCACAGATGGTGCCCATGAATTCTTCAATTCCCTCCCAGCCACCCATACATTCCACTCATTCCTCTCCCCTCCCTGGTTTCTGTTATCTGGCTGCGAGTGAAAGTGCAAAGCGAATTGGCCTTGACATCAATATTATGTAGCTAGACTACCAAGTAGTCAATTAGAGGTTCTTTCTCCTCTCTTTAGAAAATAATCTTTCCAATGCACCCTAAATGGATCAATTCAGCCATGATAAGAGTATCCTAGTTTTGACATTAATCTCTGACTGCTAAACTTGCAAATATAATTTCAAAAAATGTTTGCTAATAGCATTTACATATTCCAGGATAACATTACATTGTTACAAGAACATATTTGCTAGCTATTCTAGAAAAATAGCCACTACAACATATTGTATGCAAAGTGTTTTCTTTATCCCAAAGCTAAAGAGAATCAATTCATTAGATGAAACTAAGTCCTATGTTTGAGCAAGTATAACATCAATTTTTAGCATTCTAACTGGTTCATTATTGCTTAAAATGTTATCATGTTGCATTAGACTTTTCTTCTCAAATTAATTACCATCAGAAATTTCTTCTCAAATTTAGGTTGTTGCAACCTAAATATTTTTTTTAATAAAGGATTTTATATTGCTGAGAACTAATTTATTTCAAAACTTCCAGCTTTATTCTGTTCAACATGCACTGATCAATCATTACAAATATAATTACAGTATCATCTTATACAATCTTATGAAGTTTATTAATTTTCTTCAAAGCAAGGTTCAGACTTAATAAAACTTAGGAAACTGCCTTATACTGAGTCCAGCCATTGGGTTTTTTCAATGCAATGGCCTGTAGGGCTAGAAATAAATTGAATCTGTCATTATAGCAATAGCACTTAGACTTATATACTGCTTTGCAGTGCTTTACAGCCCTCTCTAAGTGGTTTACAGAGTCAGCATGTTGCCCCCAACAATCTGGGTCCTTATTTTACCCACCTAGTAAGGATGGAAGGCTGAGTCAACCTTGAGCCTGGTGGGATTTGAACTGCCAAACTGCAGGCTTCTGATAGTCAGCAGAAGTGGCCTGCAGTAAACCATTCTAACCACTGCGCCACCGAATATTATCGTTCACTGAACTTGTGATTGTCTGCATGTAAGATCTACCTGCATGCAATCTATCACTGAACTATTTACTATTATTTGTGGATTATAAAAATGTCTTCAAACAGGTTTAGTTGTCATCAACATTTGTCATGTTACCAAATCAAAATGTACTGGTTTACCTGAACATTATGAATTAAGCTGAGCATAATTCATAACTGTTTACATATGCTCTGTTTTTTGTGATTCTGCGTATATCAGGAGATTTCAATCTTCTGATATTTTATACTGTTGTTCAGTGTTTTGCATAAATAATAGCACTGCTCAATACATTTTTATTTATTTAAAATAGTCCTGATCCACTCTTCATCCAATGCTGTTACCTTTTTCCAGGTTATTTTTGGACTTTTCACACTAGCCCAATGCCCTGGAATTCCTTGGTGATATTCCATTCTAATACTAGGTGCTAATACCAGGTGCTACCCCAAAACAACATGTGGACTAATATCCTAATCTTTGAAAACATGGTGGCTTGTGGAGCTAGACAACTTGTGCTAATTATTCTCCACAGGAGAAGCCATGAAAAAACTGAGATTCCACTGGAGAGAAGGATCTCATGCAGGCAAATATGATCAGCGAAACAACAAGATTACTAAAATCTAGGTAGACTGGTATAGAATGAAGTTTGTGAAATCTGCTGTTCTTTGTATTGTAATTGCATTCTATGCTTAAACTGTTTGCCCCATTTTTACCACAATTTATAATTTTATTTATATTGTGGACTATGAGAGCGGTGCAGTGGCCTAGAGGTGAAGATGCTCACCACACAATCGGGAGGTTGAGAGTTCAATCCTAGGGAGCGGCAAACATTTCTCTATCATGACGCAAAGAGAAAATACCTGCTGCAAACTCCAGGTAGGTGTCAGGAAGGGCATCTGGTCAGTAAATGTTCAGCTCCACTTAGTCATCCTCCACCCCAAGGCAAGAGATTAAAGGGTCATAAAAAGAAAAAAAGTGGACTGTAAACTGCCAACTGTATTTAATCCGTGAAAGATGGGGTAAAACGGTAAAAATAAATAAAGTGATCTAATTCACAGAAGATGCTTAGAATGACTAGGATTGTGTATATGTGGTCCCTTTCAGGAAAGTCAAAATTCTTCTATAGCAGGAGTAGAAATGAAGCTATCTTCAATCCAGAACAGAATAGACAATTTTTGGGATTTTTAGCATGTTAGAAATGCATGGTACTAAGGAGAGACAAATCTCTCAAATTTTCTTTAGCTCAAACTTCCACAAGAAAAAGTCCCACCTTCTGTCCCTGTATTCTAATGCATGTGTTTATGTACATTTTTTCTAATTTACAAATTTCCCTTGTATAAAATGGTTTTGCACACTTTGTACATTGTCATCAAACATGTATTTGTTCAGATATTTTTCCTATATTGTATACACAGCTTTTCCAAAGCAAGCAAGCTGGAAAGTAACAAAATCACTTGTATTCAATTAATCATATAGCTTCAAGAGATATGAATGTGAACCAGGGAAATTTCTCTTCTATACACTTTTGGCCATTAGGGAATCACATATACATCACATATTTAGGTGTAACATTTATCACCCAGTTTCGGATACAACTGTAGAAATCTGCTTATATTCACATGGAAGTCTATGGCTAAACTGGACATTTGGGAGGGGGGTGATTTTTAAAATGAAAATATATTAAAAGTAAATTGTGCTATTATATTCCTCCGTTCCTTCATTATTTTGTAAAATCAAAGGGGGGAGAGGTTTAGTGGGATGCAATCCTGTCTTCTGGAAGAGCCAACCAAACAAGGACTGATCAAATTGCTCTTCTGAGCACCAAACTCTAAAAGGGTGAGATTTGGTCTCCTGTCATCTCACCAGCCTCTTTTTGATATCAGAGAATTCTGGCATCATAATTTTTTAGAGAAATCCAGTGGCATCAAGCAGTGTGGAAGAGGAATCTCCCTGACATGGACTGAACCAAAGGAAAACTCAGATGAGCTTTTGAGCTACAATAAATATATATTTACACACTATTCTTGGTATGAAATGGAAAATCTTGGAACTGGGGAGGCGGGGTGAAAACAACAGCAAGTAAAAACAAATAAAATTACAACTTTTGGACTACTCAGCCCAAATTTAACTTGGTTTTCAGTTTTCAGTTTTAGTACTACTATCTTGAGCAAGATTGAAGATTTTATTTATTTACACTTTATGGATATATTTGTTACTTATAAAATCCAGTTTTTCTATTCAATATCATGTTAAAATGTTAATGCTATATGTAACATTTTATCCTTAATCAGGAGCAGTCCAAATTTCCTTTAATACTAGAAAAATTTTGGTAGTAGGATCACTGTAAATGCTACAGATGAGATATTTATCATCACAACAGCTAAATCCTACTGTATAAATATAAATGAAAAGAACAGTTAGATATCATTTGTGTTGTTTGTATTCATTACTAAACCCACAAGTCTTTTTCCTACATTACATAGATTTGTGTGAAGAAACCCAAAATCATATTTTTGTTGCATGAGACATGTGGCCAAAGTTGGCAATAAATATTTAGTTATACAAATAAACCAATCTGATCAGAGGTGAAATCTAGCTGGTTTGGACCGGTTAGGGCATACCGGTAGGAGAAATTTTGAATAGTTCAGAGAACGGGCAGATATTACCTCTGGCTGGCCCTGGCCCTGCCCACCCGGTAACCTGGTCACCACTCACCCACGCCCACCGACTTGCTGCTTGCCCTGCCTGCCCACTCACCCTGCCCCACCCCGCCTCACCACTACTTATCTCACCTCCCCAGCATAGTAGCACACTGTGTGGCTCCTTGCTTGCATTGACCACACAGTCTCTGAGGCTTGCCTGCCTGCCAGTGCCTTCCTGCCTGCCTGCTTGCCTGCTTGCCTGCAGCCCAACTGATCTGCCTGCCTGGGTAACTAAGCCTGTGAGTCGTGGCCTAGCTAGCTGCCCCCCCCACCATCCCCACCTGCCTTCCCTACTCCCTTCCACGTGGCACATGGCCCCACCATTCTTCCCTGCCTTCCCTGCACCGCTTCCCGGAGGTTCCCATAGTTCCCGCTGCTTCTCGTGCTGTCTGGGAGGTAGGCCCCTCGTCCCGGCTGCTTCCCGCACTCACCGGAGCTTCCCGCAGCATCTGAATGCCAGATGAATGGAGAGGCCTCTTGCTGATGGCTTCCCGGGCAGCACTTCTTTCTTCTCCTTGTAGCACTAAGCAACTTGGCTTTTGAAATGGCGGCTTCTCCGGCTGCCAAACCCGAGCACTCTTGAAATCTAAGAGTGCTGGATTTCAAAAGCCAAGGAACTCAGCTCAGTGCTACAAGAAGACGTGGCCTGACAGCAGAGCTGAATGGCCAGGCTGTTGCCTTCCCAGACTCCGAGGACTGAAGCTTCTATTTTTCAGTGCAGGTAGCAGATTGCAGAAAGGTAGAGCTGTGAGCCTGCGAGCAACTCAATCTGCCTGCCTGCCTTCACCTGATTTTGGGTAAGTTGCTCTTTAAAAAAAAATAGCATAAAAAATTCAATATTTACATGGTGTGTTGTGAGTTAATTTTGTGAGTTTGCTTGCAAGCAAATTTTATGTGACATATAGCTTTTATATTTTGAAATTTGTGGGTGTGAGATTTTGTGTTGCCAAGTTAGTTTCATACCTTGATGGGGTTGTGTAATTTTGTGAGTTTGCTTGCAAGCAAATTTTATGTGACATATTTATAGCTTTTATATGCTGAAATTTGTGGCTGTGAGATTTTGTGTTGTTAAGTTAGTTTAAGGATGGTGTTGTGCAATTTTGTGAGTTTGGTTGTGTAATTTTGTGAGTTTGCTTGCAAGCAAATTTTATGTGACATATTTATAGCTTTTATATTTTGAAATTTGTGGCTGTGAGATTTTGTACGGTTTGTGTTATGCCTTGAATGGTTTTTATTCCTGAAAGCTTTGTCTTTCCTGTCCTGTGGAGTAATCTTGTCTGAGAGGAGGAAGAGGAAAGTTCTCCTTAATTTTAAGTGTTAATCTACTCATTTCTGCACAATTCTAATATTTTTTATTGCATTCTCATCTATGGGGATCTCTTTGTTTTTCCACTGTTTGTACAAACACAATTCTAGCAGCTGTTAACATGTGCAAAATTAAATATGTATTGTATTCCCTTTAAAATACCCAACAAAATATTTCTGGTTTTAAATCTACATGTTGCATTACCATTGTTTCTAACCATGACACCAGTAACTCTGGAATAGCTACTTGACTTGCTGAACCTAATCATGAAATTAGTGGCAGGGAGCAACTTTACCAGTTTTATCATATTTAATAGATTAACAGAGTTGGCCACACCCACCTAGCTATGCCTACCCAGCCACACCCACCCAGCCAGTCATTATGGCAGATAACCTGTTGCTAAAAAATTTTAAGCATACCCTGAATTACTGTTAGTGTTGAACTTTAAGAACTAATATTTTCTTTCCCACATTCCCTTTAGTTCTGGCTTATGTACATCTTTCTCACAAACTGTTTTATTTATATTTTGTTCTATTTTTTTAAAAAAAAATTCCATCAGAATCTAAATGGAGCAACACTGAATCAACACAAGATATCAACACATACAACATTTTCTTTCCACACTGTTTAGCTCGGAATTCTAACTGAAAGCCCATAAGGCTATCTGTCAGCCTTGGAAGCCATAATTGCTAAGTCTCTATGGTTGCCACATATTAGCACATGGGAAATAGGCAGGGGGTTGATTCTCATACACTTAGAGGGATTAGTAGACAAAACAAAATTCTTCTGAAGAAAGTCAAGGACATCCAGACCAGCACCTGGAAGAGGAGTGCCAGGAGGAGAGAGGAAGTTGGAGTTGAAAATGGATTGGGGAATGTGACTTGTGATGATGGCTGGGAGGTGGATCTTGATTTTCTTTTGGATGGGAAAAAACCTGGAACTTTAGATTCAGGTTTTTCCCAGATGTGCCAACATGGTTTCTTTAATAAATTCTTATTTGGATATAATTATGTCTGAGTGCTGAATGGATGATCGAAACTTTGATGGAACCCTGACACTACCAATGGTATTCAGTCCAGGAATATTCAGATCCACATCAGTTGACATATAAGGTAATTTTCTGCTATTCACTAAACCCAAGTTTACAACTTTCCTAATAGACATATTACTGTATAAGAAAGGATGAAGCAATATCTCAATATTTTTCTATAAGTGACAGATGGTTAACTATCAGTACAGGGATTTATAGAGAAAGCTGGTTAGAAGTATAGGGGGGAAAAAGAAAACAATATAGTCCAAGGCAACCTCACTAGAGGTTTATCTGTGTAAACATGTAGCTGCATTTGTAATTAGGTGCATATGGAAGTTAATTGTATTGGGATGATGAGATGTCTTTGCCCTCTGTAAACAGGAATTACACCTGGGATTCTTGGATATAAGCAGAGCTTGAAGTTAATTAAGTCTGCATAATTTTATGATTATTAAATTCATGGTGAACAAATATTGCAATGCTAAATTGATGTACAACTGCCAAGAAAAGTCTACAACACAAGACTAGAAAAGGATTATCCCATCAAGTTGAATTTATAGTGAATCATTATTAAACTACAAATAACACAAAAGAATGTTATGGATACTTTCTTTTCTATTCTCTTGCCAACCTCAGTTGCATCTGGTAATAAGATGCAGACATTTATTCCGCTTCTGGTGGTATTGTCCTACTGAAATCATGTAGATATTATGATATGAAAGGATTCAAAGAATTTTGCAATAAGTAGGCATCCAAGTCACACATTCTCATTTCCATGGGGAAAGATTAACGCAAAAGAAAAAAATATAAACATGTTTTGAAAATATTCAGTTGAATTTAATTTTAATACTTAGTAAAGGCAAAATTTGGAAAAATTTTCTATTGTTTTTTTCCAAATCAATTATCAGATAAATTACATTTCAACATAACTTGGAAAGATGATAGAAAAGTAAACAATTGTAACAATATATTCACATTGGGACTTTGTGGCATTATGGGGAAACATTTAAGGCATTCCTGGCATAATTGCTATCTTTTTTGAAACCTGATATCCGGACTAGTCAGAAAGACACAGGGGAAGCAGACAGAAGGCTATTTTTTTTTCCAACTGATCTCCACATTTAAGTGGGTTGACATTGGGTATAACAATATTCAAATCTATGGCTAATCTTACTTCATCAGTAGTCCTAAAAAGGAATTTGTATGCCACCCAACAAAAATAAATTCAGTATGGGAAGGGAGGCAATATGAATAGTGATTACAGTATTAGATTAGGATTAGGAAGATCCAAATTCAAATTTAACCACACCCATGGAAATTCACTTATTGACTTTGGGCCATTTTTCTTTACAAGATTGTTCTAGGGAAAATTGGGAAAAAAAGAAATCCCTCATATGATGCCTTGAGCTATTGGAGCAAAAGTGAGATATAAAGCTAACATATAAAATGCAAACTCTATTCCTAGCTCAGTGTTTTCCAAATGTGTTCTAAAGCTACTCATAAAAACTGGCTTATTAGGGTTCCTGTTTCCAGGAAAGTTATGTGTATGTTTAGATATTTTCTATAAATCTAATGATAATCAAGTATGTGAGGACGTAACGGTAGGACTTAGATGCTTCCCTGTATCTCTTATTCAGTTTAATCCTTCCATAGCTCAGGCAAGCTAGTGTATAAATATATGGGGAGGCAATCTGATGTTCCAGTGTGCTCTGGTATCCCTCAAGTTCTCTTCCATAACTAACTCTAGAGTCATAATTTGACTCCTTCAAAAATAAACAAAAAGGAAAATATATTTAGGAATTTTCCTGCATAACCTTTGAGATAGGAAACATCGTGGGAACTAGAAAGGAACAACAGCATCAAAGGGAATGCTTGTTACTGACAAGCTTTAATCCTTTGAAGAATTCACAGAGTGGTGTGGGACTTCACTGAAGAGCATCAGTATATATGTCCTAATGTGGCCATTTTTCCACACACACTGTGCCACCTAAGTTATTTGTGAATACTCATAACATGCTCAAATGTTCAGAATCTGCCCAGTAGCCCAGAAGAATTGCCTATCTTTCTGCATATCAGTCTACACATTCATCTAATTTTATTTATGAATATCTTTAAAATATTTATTAAGTTGAATACTGCCAGTCATTTGAAATACCTGCAAGTAACATCGTTTTAAACCTGAAAAATAAAAACACACTATCTTTTTGGCTCTCCCAAAGGTGCTTTTTCAAGAGGCAACTGGACTTTTTCCAGAAAATCCAGTTGCCTCTTGAAAAGCACCTTTGGGACAACCATGACTTGAATGATAGATATCTTTTCGGCTTGTAATTTAATGCAGAGATATGGTTTTTTTCCCACCATAATTGTGATGTCAGTTACAGATCAATAAAAAAATAATATTTCAAGCAACCAAGAATAAAGCAAAATAAGCTCATACATACACAGACAAAGAAAATAACTAATAAAGTTGTGCAGTAGAATATATCAATCTTCAATTTTCTCTTCTTTCAAAAAATAGTTGGTCTGTGATCCTGACCCATTTTACCATGCAATTGTGAACCACGGTACATACGTACTAACTGACACACTGTACTAAATAGCACCCTTCATAAATTTAAGAATTCAGAATGGATATATTCCATTCTATATCCACTTATTTTGGAGAGGGCATGTCTGAAGTCAATCTGGTTTAGTTTTTATTACACATGTATATACTTATATCATTAGTATGGTCCACCATTCTGAAATGAGACAGAGAACTGAAAATAGCCGTCACTGTGAAATACATTTTTATCTTCTATTGCATTTAATATCTATTTCCATATTTTACATTACATTATAGAAAATGTTCTCTCTTTTTTACTTTCCAGTTCTTGAATGCAACTATATTATGATCCTTCGGGGACACATTAAGCCTGAACATCTGGACCTACCACATGTTCTCTACTGATTTTTTTAAAAAAAAAAAAATCAGTTTTGACTTATGAGTATTAAAATTTAAAGTAAAAGTAAGATTCAATATGTTTAATGAAAGATATGGTAAGTCATCTCAAGTTTATAGAACCCTGGTAATTATATGGATTACGAATACATAGAAAATTCATTTTTCTTGTCCCTCCACATTTCTTGAAGCTAAACTCCTTTTAGCAAGTCATAATCCATATGAAGGTACTATTCATGCATTAATGTACATTCAACCTGTGGAGGGCAGGTTAAAGGTGCACATTCAGTTATTCCCCACTTGATCCTGCTTAGCTGCTAGATTCCTTATAATGTATCTTTTCTACATATATTATTTTAAAAAGGTGGAAAAGCTTTAGTGAGAACCAATTATTTCTAATACTTAAGATAATATGCAGTCATCATAACTCCTAACAATTGACAGTCTTATCCTCCAAAAGCTTATCTGAGCCTCTTTTTAAAGGCCTCCCCATATGCTATAGTAGCAAATTCCATTGTTTAACTAAAAGCTTTAAGAAGTACCTCTTTTATCTGTTTTGTAATCTCAAATAATTTGATTTGGATGACCACAATTTATAATAGTAAAAAGATACACTGGGAAAAGATTTCTTCTTCGCTGCACTACATATTCTTTTGTTTAAATCCCATCTTCATTATTTTTACAAATAACTCAAAGTAGTAAACATTCCTAATACATTTCCTATTTTTCCCACAACAACTCTGTGAGGTGAGTTGTTTTTGACAGATTTATCAGAAATATCTTTCTATTTATACTGTGAATTCAACCATGTTTAAAGGGAAGATGCGGAGGTATAATCTGATTGATAGATCTTTCTATTTCAATCAAACTAAGAAATCTCTTGGTAAAACCAATGCTACAAATCATGGCATTGGGAGCAAGTGATTTATGAGGTTGGCTTTGTGTGGTCTCAATATGATCCCTGTTACATCAATCCTAAATATTTGAGAACACTCTCCAGCATTTCATGAAGACCAAATCTACTCCATTTGCTCCCCATGAGAACAACAATAAATACAAATTGATGGTTGTAGTTATTATTACTCACATTCTCACCTGCACAATTTGTATCAGATCAATTAAAACAACTGGTGGCATAATAGCTTGCACCTGTCATTGAATGGCTTTGCCTGAAAATAGCTTCCCAATGAACAACAGGCATTTCTTTTATGCTTCATTCACTTTCCTTGTGTGTTTAGCCTGATTATCCAGTATTGTCCAGCTTTTTCCTAAATTCAATTGTACAGATCTATAAGTACAGATCTTTCAATGTGCACAGTCATATATTTATATATACTATAACTCTTGTGTCTGTTTGTAACTTTCAGTTGGGCAAAATGGTGTATCATGGGGCAACAATTTCTGAACTTCATATGGGCTAAATTACAGAATACTCCCAAAATCCAGGTCTCATATTTTCCACAGAATTGAAATTTGGCAAAGTTGTGGCTGCTTCAGTGATGCCATGCTACTGTGCTGCAGCGACCATCCACAGTCATGTAATTTCTATTTCCAACATTGTCAGCCAGCTCCCTTTAAGGAAAGTCAGTGGGCAACCCAGTAGGAAGTTGGAAGTCACTTCTGCTCCTCCTGGTTTTTGTCCTCCCATTGTCATTCTGATTCTGTTTAAGTAAGGAAATAATCTTTGAAAGCATGACCCAGTGTCATGGATCTGCCCCCAGACTCCTCTCCAGATGTGAGTTCAGTGGAAGAGGGTGAGTTTGAGTCTGCAGAGGAAAGTGTGAAACGGAGTATTGGTCAGGATCAGGGTTCAGAGAATGCTAGCCTGATGGAGCAGCCTCAGCTGTGTTGATCAGACAAGTGACAGGCTGAGGCTGAGGCAGGAGCTGCAGCAAGTCAGCCAGGAGGCTCCAGGTGAGGACTGGGAGCAGCTGCTCCCCCTCTTAGTAATGAGGAGGAGATGAAGTCCACACCTCCTCCTGATCCAAGGACACATACAGCAGGGAGGAGACAGGCACAATGCCAGTCAGGAAAACTACTCATGAGGAGGCACCTTGCCTCTCATGAAGGGCTGCATTGCCTACTTAACCCCACCCTGAAGACTTGTGTGTTTCTGGAGCAATGTGATCAGTTCTGTGCCTTTGATGTGCTTGTGTTGTGTATCCTGGGCTGTTTGACTCCTGGGTTGTTTTCCTGGACTTCATGTGTGCTCATTGGACTTGGTTACCCAGTGATTCTTGCTGTACTGAGCTTGGAATCTGGACCTGTGCAACAGGGGTGCTTTCCAAGGACCTGGTTTTTTGGGTGGTGGTGGTGGTGAATGAACACCTGTAGAACTCTTGCCATACATGTTTGTGGGGAGGAGCAAGACAGCACACCCAATGGCACACCATAGGTTCATTTCTCTATCAGTTTGGGGCCTGGCTTTAAGGAACTTACAATTTTCATTTTGACAACATGGTTAATCAGACTGAAGGCAAAGAACTAAGAATGAAACAAAAATAAGTGGACTTGTGAATAAGTAAAGGTTATCAACAGACAGATATGAAATTATGGCTGCACTAACCTGAGTTTTCTAAAGCTACTGAAACCAGATTGCCATGCTGTTCTAGAAGCAATGTGTTAGTTGTTCCTTGGGATCTTGAGATTTGTTCAAGATGTTGCATTTGGATGATATACAAAGGAATAATATATCCAAATTTGTTTGAGGCAACAAATGAACAAAACATTAAAGAAGTGATAATGTACAGGTATGCCTTTAAAGGACAGTGTGACAGATTATTTCTGTACTTACTTTAATTTTTAATCTGTTCTATTTGTCACTGGCTTTCAAATAACCAAACTATTTCAGATGCTGAGATTTATGGCATTTAGCCAATTGTATGAATACTTCAATGGAACACAATAAGACAGATGTTGGGAACTATGCCCCTCCACTTGTTCCTGAAATAATGGCTAGCATCCCTCACCCTTTGCCTGGATCTTACAGTAGTTCTTCCAGAAACATCTGGAATTCAGTGTTTTGTAAACTCTGCTATAAATTTAGTGAGCAGTTGTGAAGTTTTCATTGGCTGCAAAGCTTATTTAATGGGCTAACCTATAATCACATTTTCAGTGGGTAGACAATATATCTGTTAATAAGATATAAATATTGCATGTTCTAAATCCATATCAATTGACAGCCAACTAAGGAATAAATCAATGTGCATGTACAAGCTTCATTTCCTAAAGTTTTTCACTATTTGCTTTGGAAACTATTAATATAGTGCTGGCATTTCAAACTTCTTTCATCTATCCAATTCTAATGTCATTCCACAACCTTTTCTTCTTAAAAATGACAACCAACTATGTACTGCAAAGATTCCAGTTGGGTTTATATTCACATTATTCAAAGAGATAATTGGAAAGTTTCTTCACCTTATTCTTGTCACCATATCACAAAATAGAAAGGAACAGTGGTCGGTTGACTTGTTTTTCATTCTAAAGACAGTTTTAACAAATAGACAATGGCTGTAGAAAAAAATTCAAGTGGAGATTAATTTGATCAGCATTGTATACTATGGAGACATAAAATATTTCAAAAAGGAACCATCTATTATAACAATTGTAAAATACTATTACTAATTTTGCAGGATTATTGTTGTGCTAATTTATTGGGACAACAGCAGTGATAGTCTACAGCCATGTACATTCAGTGAACCCAACAAATGTGAGGTAAACCTGATATCTGGAAGAGTAAAAATGAAGAAAAAAAAGTCAGTATTATGGACACTTTTGCTCATTTAATTCCTACATACAAAAAGGTTTTATAGTGTTTTAATGAAAATTCTTCATTGGAAATCTTCACAAATAACTAAAAATGTAAACTTTTCTTATTTCTTTTACTGTGACCAATGTTTATCTCTTTCCAATCAAGCAATTGGAACCAGACATTTCACTGGGCTCTAAATACCAAATCAATAGCATTGAACACAGACTGCTTTCTTGTCTAGCTATCAATACAAGTAAAGAGGGGGGGGGGACTTTGTTTCCCTTTAAATGGAGTCAACTAAAAGGAAAGCTTAGCCAAAATCTATTCACATTTTGATCAGTGCCAACCTTGAGGTGATAGGAATTAACAAGTGTCAATTCAGGTAGGACGACCAGTCTTCTGCAACAGTTTTATGCTGACAAAGTGCTGAAATGCAGCTATTTGATGAACAACAAAATTGCTGGCTGAAATAGGGGAAAGAGTGAAACATGATGTTTGCAAAGAATAAGAAGGAAAAAAAAGTTTCATTGACAATTTGTCAAAGCTAAGTCCAAGAACATCCACCATCCATCCACACTCAAAAAAAGAAAATATTTTTTAAAGAAACAAATACATATTTTACTATATTTAAGGCTTTGCAGATAATAACCCAATATATTCATTTCCCTGGATTGGGTTAAATAGAATGTCCATCTAGCTTATGCTTTGGAAGTGAAAGAAAACAGGACAGCTAGCAAAGTAACAGAAGCCTGCTTCTTCCTACCTTGATAAAAAGTACAGAGGACAGGGAAGAAATAAGAATCACTCATCCCCCCTTTATCCAGCTAAGGGAAAATTGTTTGATGAGGATTTCAGTACCATTCTGTTGAATCTAACTAAATGAATTAGCTATTTAATTAACTATTAAACAAAATGATTTAACTAACTGTATATAACTATTTAACTTTAATTTGTTTATTTAACAAAATTTATGTAACAAAATGACAATCAATGTAGAAAAAAGTAATGTTTTACACTGAAGCAAGGAAAACCAAATGTACAGCTACAACTAAGTGAAACTTGGCTCAACAGCAGTAACTGCAAAAGAGATCTTGGAATCCTAGTGGAAAATCACTTAAATATGACCCAGCAGTGTGCTGCAGCTGCCAAAAAAGCCCAATGCAGTCCTAGGCTGTATTAAAAGAAAGATAGAATCAAAGTCACAAGAAGTGATACTACCACTTTATAATGCCTTGGTACACTGTGTCCAGTTTTGTTCACCACAAGATAAAAAAGATGTTGAGATTCTGGAAAGAGAGTAGAGAAGAGCTACAAAAATGATTGGGGCGGGGGGGGGGAGGTGGCAGCTGAAGGCTAAAACATATGAAGCACAGTTGCAGGAATTGGGTATGTCTATTCCAGTGAAAATAAGAACTAGGGGTGACATAAAAGCAGTGTTCCAATATTTGACGGGCTGCCACAAAGAAGAGAGAGTAAACCTATTTTCCAAAGCACCAGAAGGCAAGGTATGAAACAATGGATGGAAACTGAACAAAGAGAGAAGCAACTTGGAACTAAGGAGAAATTTCTTGACAGTAAGAACAATCAACTAGTGGAACAGCTGCCTTTAGAAGTTGTGGGTACTCTAATACTGGAGGCTTTTAAGAAGAGACTGGATATCCATTTGTCTACAATGGCATAGATCTCCTGCTTGAGCAGGGGGTTGGACTAGAAGACAGTTAGACTAGAAGACAATAACTCTGTTATTCTGCATGTTTGAATTCTGAACCTAGGATTTCCCACCATGGGGATTAGGATGAGCACATATTTAGTTTTAGGCATAAGCTGTGTGCTTCCACAAAATTAAATTGCTGTTATTAGGAAGCTGGACTATATAAAAATTGTTTCTGCAGTGGACCTAATATGACACCCGTTTACCAGAAGGCCAACTGGTGAAGCTATCCAGATTATTATGTAGCTTTATACATCATCCAGCATTGTTACATAAATCCAGTCACGGGTTAGTTAAACTGCTATGAATGAAAAAAGAAACCTTGCTTTGTATGACATGTGAATCTTGTCACTGTTAAAACATGCTGTCTTCACTATAATCCTGGATATGTAGGACAATGGAGGGCATAAGTGCTTGATAAATATTGATTCTAGTTCCTTTTTCAGAAGCAAAACATTATGATATATTACAAATTATTCAACTGCATGTTTGACTTCTTCCATGTTATGAGATCATGATCTGTGAAAGCATCTTTACAGAATCTTAGGTATTTTTTTTTGTAAAAGCATGACTTCTTAATTTTGGGCCACAGAAGTTGCTATGATTCTGTTGGAAGAAAGATGAAAATTATTGGGCTACATTTCGTACACATTATTCTATTTCCTCTCGTAGCAAATAGTGTTAGTCATAAGCAAAAAAAATGAATAAGAAATAGCAATGCAAAGGAATTTAGACACAAAATAATAAAAAGGGGGGAAATATAGTTAAATCTATATTTAATCAAAGTATTCTCCATACCTCTCCATACTTTTCTATCCTTGTAAACCATGTCTTCTTTCCTTACTTCCTCATCCATGACCTTCTTCATATATTTCCCATAAACAACTTGATGCCTTATGGAAACCTGAATTTTTCTATATCTTTGAAACTTCAACCTGCAAAACCATTTCTTTAGGAATTTTTCTTTCAGTTGATGTTCCTACAGCAACCTACATTTGTTTGCTTGTATAGTAGAAAGAATTATTATTTGAACAACTCAAATGTATGAGAATGAAATTTCCAGGTATTGGATAAGTACGACGTGCTTCAGAATAACAATGGCTGTTACTGGGATGCCAGCATTAAGATTACACTATTTAAAACAACAACAACTTAGTTTTACCTTTAAAAATTTGTAAGTGATGTATAAACTTTGTAAAAATGATGCAGGAAGCAAGTTTGATTTTCTGCACATGGACAACTACACATGGACAATTTAAGTGTCTCTTAAATAATGAAAATTTTCTCCAAATTTTTCATATAAAAATAATAAAATAATGCTAAAACTGTCCAATATCCATCATCATTAATTAAATCCACTTAAAGTAGCTTGATTCCAGATTAAATACCCAAATTCCAAGAAGTTAAAAAGAAACAATATTGACTAAATCAAAAGTTATGGTACCAACATAGAAATAAGCGATATAAATGAAAGCATGTAAAAGTATTACCAGAATCTATGAATAAATTTATGATATGGGTAAAGTTTCAATGGACAGTATATAATATCTTATTTTAATGTAATCTTCCTCGTTTTCGTATCAGCCATTTAACTGAAAATATTTTTTTCCAATAAAAGCACAAAAATCCCCACAATTTCTATTCAATTTCAAAATGAAACTTCCCTTCCATCTTCCATCTTCAGAAAATGTTTAAAACATGTTTAGATAAGCTGATTTCTCTCTATAGTGGATCAGGTTACCGACCGTATCCAAGCTGGTGCTTACCAAAATTTAACTTTCAATTTCCTGAAAATTTGCTTCACTCAGAGAAGGGGCTCCGTTTTTGTTTTTGTTTTTGCTCAGGATGCTTTTTAATTTCATGGGAATTTCTTTACAAATTGTTTTTGAACTTCTGTGGAAAATACATAACTATTATTTTGCGTTAACCAAGAATTACAGCAGTGGTGAAAGAAGTAATCATCACCATCACTATCATTAATCTGCATCTTGCTTCTACCCTTTATAACCTGAAAGCACCCCAAAGAAGAAGATCCCTCACAACATTTCCCTCTGTTTTTAGCTGAAGTGAGGGCAGCCAGGGAGGCTGCAGACCACTGATAGTAAAATTAAATGCTTATTCATCCATATGTCATATTCTACATTAATAAAGCTTTCATTTTTTAAAAAAAATGAAAAATAAAAATTGTGATTAAACTAATTTATCTTTTTCTATTGCCATATGTTGTGTCAATTTTCTTTGCATTTCCCAAAAGTTTACATTAATTGCAAAATAATGTAGGTTGATAAAGAAGAATATTTTCAATAATGGATATTTTGGAATAAAATAAAATAAAATCATAAAATATACAATAATTTTCAAAATAACATACAGCTAGATTTAGAAAGTTCATTTTTTATGGTATTGTAGAGGAAAAAAAAGATTCCCAAAGAAAGAAGACAGGAGAGCTGTTGTATATACTCTGCTTTTTTAATCATATTTTAATGGGCAATGCTGACCCAAGGTAAGGGAGAGAGAGAGAAAAAGAAATGAGCACAGCATTTCTTCATGACCTTGAGCTGCATCAAAAAAGTGTAACATTTTTGAGTAAAATAATATTATTAGAAGATCTGTGTCAATACAACATATAGCTAAATAAAATTACACTGCTTTAAGTAAACAAAGATTATGTTCAAGTTGACATTTCTACAAACTGAAACTGATATGAATCTAAGACAATAAAATAAATAGCAATAAACTGTTCTCCAATAGTTATTTAAAGATGTCATATATGGAACATTCAATGGCCTTTAAAAATATTGTGTTAATGGATCCATCTTCTACATATAAGCAATGAAACACAAATTATGGATATTGATACATATGGAGATGCAAATGAAATGACTAGGGGGAAAAACTTCACAAACTTTGCAGAGACAACAGTGGGGCTGGATGTTAATATTTTCACAACTGGGCAGAATTATCAAGAAAATATTCAAGTGAAATTAAAAAAAAAAATATTCATGAACAAACAAACGTAGAATATCCAAAGTCAAAGTCTGAGTAGCTAAGTTTCCAGGGATACCAAAAGCAGGAATAAGGTTTCAGTAATTTAATATCTGATTAAGAAAAAGATTTAGCTTGAAAAAAGCTCACATCAAATGGGGAACACACAGTTTGTTATCTCTTACCTGCCTGTTGAGAAACTCCCTTGATCCAAGTATAAGTGTGGAGGATGTCCTTAGATAAATCAGATGCAGAGGTGTGCTTAGCACTTCCAGGTGCAAACCAAGTCCAATAACTTCCTGCCCAGGTTGGAGATGAAATGTTCAGAGTCCTCTTCTCTAATGGAAAGAGTTCTAGTCAGTTCTTTCCAAAGGCTGCTGATATGCCTTCTGCATTTTCAGAGAGACCCAGTGCGAGGATATGCCAAAGAGCATATTTTCTTCCTTTTCTTTTCTCACCCTCTCTCTAATTGTGACTTCAGTTTTATTCTGCAGGCATTAGCAAAGTGGTAGCTGACAGACAACTGTGCTGCTTCCCTCCCGGCTTAAGTGAATGTGCCTGTGGTGAAAGGAAGGCAACCCCCCCTACCAGAGCATCACATCACTCAGTAGAGAAGAGCAGTAAGGATGTGCTGTGCTGTTCTTCAGCTGCTAGAGAAGCCTTAAAGGGACTCAGGCAAAGTCATTCCTGCTCATCTACTGGAAGTCTCTCACTGATAACTTATGGGTGACTTTATGCTCTGGGATGTCTTTCTTGTTACTCAGACATCAAACAGACAACATCTACTGAACTACTAATTTTGATGAGGGGGTATGTGATTGGGGGAAGAGGGATGTTTAAATACCCAGGAAAGCTTTTCTAGAAAAAGAAAAGTTATTTCCTATCATGTGGAGAGGAGTGTTTAATGCAACTGGAGTTCAAAATAAGCATGCTCACATAGACTAAGGCTAAAATCAAGCTGTTTAAAATTGTTAAAATATGTTTCACTGTATGGAAGGAAAGGACTGTTGCTTAGGATGGGAGAACATGTTTTATTCTTAGAGGACAAAGTTTTAGTGAGCAGGAGTTAAATTAACTAGTTTTGGTTGGAGGGAAGAGGGCTGAGAGCTGCAGTTGGCAAGGCTAAGGTACAGAGTGCAAAGAGCACTTTTATAATGTCAACAAACAGGTTATCTGCCTTCCTTCCTTCCTTCTTTTTTTAAAATTTCCCCCCTACCCCATCTTCTATTAGGAAGATATTCCGCACATTAGATCTCTGAAGAATATATTTAGAGCATCATAAGCAGAAATCTGAAAACTCATAGTAATCAGTAGGAAAGAAAACTTGCAGATGCAAGTAACATTAAAAAAACAACAACTCATGCCACTGCAGTTTTGATCAGCTGTAGTCTGGAACACTTGTCCTTGGTGTTGAAATAGGAAGAACTGTATTGTATCTCATAAGAAAACAATTTAAAACTCTTTTTGAATTTAATTAACTGAAAATCTTTATCAGCTGAATTTAAACAAAAAGCATATCCCAACATATAAGAGTCTAAAAAATGTCTCAAGCTAAAATATTTATATTAAGTAACAAAAAAATAATAAGCATGCCAATGTGAAAACACTTCATCCACTAATAATAGTTACAATAAATTAGATGTTAAATATTATTGTATTTCGACTTTGATAGGTCTTTAAAAAAGTCACTAATTAGTTCTATAAAAAAATTCATGAAACTGTCATTGAGGTTGCCTCCTGTTCAGGGGTGGACTTCAAAAACCTCAGCAACGGTTTCACTGCCCTGTTGCTGGATGGGCGTGGCCTGGCCGGCCTCCTGCACCATGATGAGGGGGGCATTTTCACCTTCCCCGGGGTCCAGAGACTTTCCTGGAGCCTCTGTGAGTGCAAAAACAGCCTCCCCCCCGGCTCTGGACGCTTTAGGGAATCATTTCTTCTCCCTCACCAAGCCTCCATGTGCACCCTACACTTATTGCATCCACAGCAGGCCGCGTGGAGACTCTTGGGAGGATCGGAGGGGTGGAATGGGAGGGGCAGAGTGGGTGGGGCCAGCCAGGAGTGGGATTTGGGGGTTTGGTGATCCCTTCAGAATCTTCGCTAAGGGTTTGCCCGAACACCTGCGAACCACCAGAAGCCCAACCCTGCTCCTCTTACATAACTATACAAAGCACACATTTGAAGACTTCTTATCTGCAGCACTGTGGCTTCAAATAGCATTATTATTATTTTATTCATTATGAAATTTATTTGCAACTCATCTCTTTTGAAAGCAACTCCTTCCCGTAAATGGTGTTAATACTAAATTCCTTTATTTAAAATTTAATTTTTGCTTCCCTAACCAACTACTCAAAATGGGGACGGGGACGGGGAAAGGGGGGAAGAAGAAGAAGAAGAAGAAGAAGAAGAAGAAGAAGAAGAAGAAGAAG
>JANHFL010007439.1:23229-41226 GCA_032468155.1 Oxyrhabdium leporinum
GAAAGAAAGAAAGAAAGAAAGAAAGAAAGAAAGAAAGAAAGAAAGAAAGAAAGAAAGAAAGAAAGAAAGAAAATAATCCAACAACACAATGGGGAAACAACAGAACAAAATCCTGTAAGAATCAAAATGTATGAATCCTACAAGGAATGAATTGTAACACATTCTGTTGAAATACTTGAGAAGGCACATTAGGGTTGGAGTCCTATGGAGTTTTTGGACAATAGCTGTTCCAGAAAACATGCACAGCCACTAAGAAGGCATATCCTATATGTGAATTACTTTCTGGGCCACTGATATATCCCTTTGGAGTGATGCTCTTTCTAAATATTTTGTTTCCATTCCTGTGATATATGTTAGACTAAGGCAAGTCTGGCCCACTTTTAAAGTTGTGTGAAAGTATGATTCAGATCTTCCTAAGTTTTTGGGTTTTACAAAACATCAATAGTTAATATCCTTAAAAATAAGAGCGTAGTCATCCAGATATACCTATTTCAAGACACAAAGTAGTTTAAAGGTTAAAAACTTTAAATTGTGACCAGAAATGGAATAATGTGAAAATAAATATCATTATATAAGTAGTGCTGAATGTTCATACTGTTCTATTGTCAACATAAAAGTAGCCATTTTTTACTTGGCAACATTCGTTGGATTTTTCTTCATTAATTCCCTATTCTTTGGTAGGCTGGTTGAAACTTGTTTTTTTTTTCTCTTGTGATTGATTTTTGCCCCCCTTCTACCATGGTGAGATTGCCAAATAGCAAGCCTCAATGATTTTTAGATTATCAGTTTTATAATTCCCCATATTTGCTCATTCACTTATATTGCATGGGTGAATAATTCTTAATTGTATTTTTGTTGAGTGTTTTTTTTTTCCAATTTTACATGTTTTCAGTGGCAGTCTGAAGAATCATTACTGATTCTAATGGAAAGGCTATTTTGGAATGTAAAGGAGGGATTCAAATCTTTTGAGGATAGTCAAATTTCCCCGTTTAGAACTTCTGTTTGTTTCACCTTGCTGTTATTCTGCCATTTTTTTTTCCTAAGTAAAAGGAAGTAAAGAAAAATAATATTCAGATGACAGCTTTGAACATTTGCCTTGTGCAGAATTGCAGGGATTCTTTCTTTTTAATAACAAAGGTCTCAAAATGTGCCTGCTCAGAAATTAGTATTGGTATTAACAAACCCAAAGGAACTGTCAATACACTTTTGGTTAGTGTCCAAAGTTAACAAGCAAAAGAAGATGCAAGTCTCAAAGCAGCATTTAATATGTATGTATGCATGGACTGAACAAATAAAGAATATGAGCCGTGGTGGCGCAATGATTAGAATGCAGTACTGTAGGCTACTTCTGCTGACTGCTGACTGCTAGCAGTTTTACAGTTTGAACCTCACCGGCTCAAGGTTGATGCAGCCTTACACCCTTCCGAGGTCAGTAAAATGAGGACCCAGATTGTTAGGGACAATAGACTGACTCTGTAAACTGCTTAGAGAGGGCTGTAAAGCACTGTGAAGTGGAATATAAGTAAGTGCTATTGCTACTGCTAATTGTATTTAAGGTTAGGGAGCTATTTTATCTAAATCCAATTTTGCTGTTCCCATCCCCCAGAAATCTGACAGGACATGATATTAGCAGTTGGGACTAAAACAGTTATTCCCACTGAAAAAGTTAACTTCCCCTAAGTCCATTGTTCAACCCCCCAAATATATCTAAAGCAACCCCATAATCCCGTGCAGGGTGGAGTCTGGGCTACTGAATGTTTACTGGCTGGATGCCCTTCCTGTCGCCAATGCGGAGTTTTTGTTCAGCAGATATATTCTCAGTGTGCCCAGACAGAGAAATATCTCCCTCTACCTAGGATCGAACTCACAGCCTCCTATGTAGCAAGAGCTCCACCTCTAGGCCACTGCACCACTCCACAAATATATTTTAATAATAAATAATAATTTAACAGAAATTATTATTACTAGTCCATCCAAACTCTTTAATACTCATTCTATCTCTCTCTCTCTCTCCCCTCACATCTCTGTCTCATGTGTGTATAACTTAAAAATCTCTAGATAGTAGAGTTTTCTTGGAAATCCTTTAAAGGGTGGTAATGGGACCTGGATATAGAGGAATTCTTTGTCATTCTCTGGCCTTGAGAAAGTAATGTATATCAGCTCTTATGCTGGTTGAAAATATATGCATATATATATATATATAGGTATGTGTTCATTTGTGTCTACAACTCGTTATTGATGGGGTTGAAAGTAGGTTTAGGGTTGAAGGTAGGTTTAGGGTTAATGAGTGGTTTAACAAAGCCTAAGTACGAAAGAACAAAGAGTTGGCAAGCTATTAATTTTTTCTCAATCTTCTCTATTTATACTTTCTATTGTAACAATATATCAAGAGAAACTGGTAACAAAGGGCAACAAACTGCATCATTTTTTCCCACAAGCCAATATACATCTCAGTAAAGGAATCAATCAACAGTGACAGAGAGGAGGAGAGAATATACAAGCTACAGAAAATTGCATTTGTCAGATCTTCCTGCCATTCAGTCATTCCTGTCATCAGCTCCTTGAACAATATCTAATATTGTATACAGATATGGAACATCTTTTCACTTTTTCTATATAACTGAAAACTAAAATCTTGCTGTTCTCACTGCTTATTAACCCAGACATTTCCCCCAATCATTGGGTGCGAATTTTGAAACTTAATGAATAATATGTGCATGTTTTCTTTCCTAGAGCACAAGTTTTGCTCTTCCTAATAATTGGAAATAAAAAGAAGAAAAGGAGGGAGGGCTGGAGAAAGAGAAAGACAGATGATCCTAATGATCAGAATTAAAAAGAAAAAAAGAGATAGAAAGAGGAGAGGGGAGAGGGAGAGAGAGAGAAGTGACTGGATCTTCCCTTCTGCTTTGCCATGCTCTAATCATACAGTATTATGATGATGAATCACTTTAGGGAATTGCCCTCCAGCTCAGGATCTAAAATTGAGATCTACCACATCTTTCAATGTATTCCCGAGCTATGGAGAGGAGAAGGAAAATGAAAGAAATATATTCAGGTTTTAGAACATTGCATCCTTTTATCATAGAGCTAAGAGCAAAACTTGACAATATGAACTGATTTCAGAGAGATAGTTTTGCTTTAATTATTTCTAGTAAAGATAGAATCATTTGTGCTGATTCAAGAGTTGTCATTCCTCCAAATGAAAGTCAGAAGACCAACTCTACACAATTAAACAGAGTGAGATAAAGACTGAGACCATTAGCTTTCAGTGGATGATCCAGTCAATTTTCAGGAAGACTTTGCTTATTTTCAACTGAGTGCTACTCTTTCCACTCTGTTTAGTCATTTGTATGAATTAATTTAATACAAACGAGAGAGCAGCTGAATAGGCAGGTATACAATTTACTAGTAAGCTTACTAATGGATGCCAGAATCACAAAAGTAGCCAGAACACTAAATTCTGTTTTAGATCAAAATATGTGGTTAACTATTAGGAACAGTGTCTCATCTTCTATTTCAATTAACATACTATACCCAATGCAATAAGTCAAACTCTTCTCCAATCAGTAGTTCTGCAAAACAAACAAACAAACAATAAACCAGACATATGCATAAATACTTATTGAAAATAGAGGTGGAGAGTAGGTAGAGAAAAGGCACCCGTTTATTGTTTTAATAATTCTATGTAGTGCAGTGGAGGAGGGGTGCAGACTGGGGACTATAATAACTTGATTCAGGGCACTGACTTAAATAAGTTTTACAATATCTCCTCAGCTAATTACAGGGAACACTGATTAGCTTGTGGTATCCCTAGGGATTTTTTTCCAGTGTTCCAAAGTTGGTAAGAGTGAAGATGACTCCAGTTTTTGGAGAAATTGAAGAGTAAACAATGTTGTTGGGAAAGCCATTGATCCTTACAATGATATTTACATTCAGAAGCTGTACTATCTTTAAATAAATAAATGTCATAGGGTTCAGCAAAAGTCTTTCAGTGACAGCTTCTGGAAATTATCTAGCACACAGAAGGGGAAACATGATATCCTTGATATCCTTGGTGGCGCAGTGGTTAGAATGCAGTACTGCAGGCTATTTTTGCTGACTACCAGCTGCCAGCAGTTTGGCAGTTCAGTTCTCACCGGCTCAAGGTTGACTCAGTCTTCCATCCTTCTGAGGTTGATAAAATTAGTACCCAGATTGTTGGAGGCAATATGCTAACTCTGTAAACCACTTAGAGAGGGCTGTAAAACACCATGACGTAGTATATAAGTCTAAGTCCTATTGCTATTGCTGTGGTATCAAAAGTCATCAAAAGTTATACAAAAATTAGCAAGGATATAATCCTCCTTTTAAAGGTGACCAGGGGAGTTTTAATGCAGAAACACATGGCCAACATAACATAAGATAGAAAGAAAGAATGTTAACAAAAGGCAATAATAGAAATACTCAATAATACAACAATACAATGTCAAAAAGAGTAAAAATCCCCTGCCTCTTCTGCCAGAAAGGAAACCCTAGAGTGGAAGCAGCACCCTCCTGCTTAGAACTGCATGGAAGTTCCCATGGAAATTCTAGACTACCATAAATAAGCACTGAAACACACCTACTTTTCAATGTTATCACAGTAAGGAAAGATCTCATGTTCCATGAAATCGACAGCTATTTTAGCGTGATTAATAAATACATAAAAATAAATGGAGGAGAAATCTATCTTATTTTGGAATACTTTATCTTCTTCCGAAAAATGAGGCAACCAAGGCTATTCATATGTGTATGTTCATATGAAGAAGTGATGAGGCCACATCCAAGTTACCATAAGTAATATCTATTTCTCAGAGTTAATTGGATTGAAGTTGGGAGGAATCCTCCTACTCTATACAACTGTCTCACCAAAGACAAGATATAACAAAGTATAATGTGAGTATGACCCTTTAGTGAGTAAACAAATGCTTAATTCTGTTCTTCAGTACTGAAGTATGTAAAGGTAGAGGCTCATAAGTTCTTTTTATATCATCCATAAAAAGAGGTAGCTATTTCCTTTCCTTATAATCCATTGATAACTAATATAGTAAATACCCTGTTTTTGTAATAGTTAACTATCTTGACAGAAAGCAAGTGCTTATTGGTTATACTTTGATGTCTAAGGCAAACTCTACTGATGCATGTATTTAGTGATACAACTTTGACATCAATTATCCACATGCCATTCAATATTTAGTGAAACGGATACAGTATTGATATGCTTTTATACTATGTGCCATTTCACATTTACTACGGAAACAGAATGTGAAAAAAATATTTTATAGAAAATGACATATATATTGTAGGAGAGAGCATGAATAGCAAATCCATCGTATCTTCTTTCCAGAAATAGAAATAAGAAATGACATGTATTGAAATTATACAGTTCTATAGTTCTAGATAAAATTCCATTCTCTGTAAAAAGACTTCCATTGAATTTCACCCTCAAAAGCAAAACAATAGATATATGACTGCTACATCAATACAGCTAGGTGCAAAACTGAATCATATTAATTATTTTAATGCTGTATACTGTCAGAATATTTAGGCAAGAAAAGCTACTAAAATAGTCATTATTTTTAATTAGTGTATACTATGAAATGCTAGCAGTGTAGAGTACTAACAGGATTTAAAAAAAACAATTTCAATCCAAGCAAAAATATAGGGAAAATGGGAACAGAAAATGGGAACTTTACTGCATTTAACGTTATAGGATTTAACAGGGTGATTTGACTGCAAGTGGTCATCTTTTTATAGCATACAAATATTAATAAATTAAGGTGGTGTCTATTAAGACATGGTAAAATGCTGTTTCTCATCTTTGGCTATTTTAAGATGCACAGACTTTAGCTCCCAGAATTCCCCAAGCTGTATTCTGGGATATAAAGTCAATGCATCTTAGTTGCCAAGGTAGAGAAACATTGAGGTAGAATGAAAGTTTCCAGGATAACAACCCAGACACTGGTGTTTTTATCTCCAATTCTGCAAAGTAAGACAAGGAGCTAGATCTCCTTTATTTCTATATTTCCAAGATAGTTCTGCTGTTTCTTATGTGATTTATAACAGTTACTAAGCTCTTTAGCTTCAATACAAGGTGATTCAGACATATGAGTAACGTATTTTCCACCAAGCTCACTCTAATGATCATGTAAGAACCAGATACCTCAGAGTGGCACAAAGTTATTTCATAGACTTTGCAAAAATAATCAATTCCAATTGCTAATTTAACACATTTATTTAAAAAAAAAACCACTGGAAAGACAGTAATCAATAATGTTTAAAATGAATCAGAGAGCTTTTTAAACACTCAGACACAAACTGATCAATGTAGATCTGTACATTGGTAAAACAACCACTTCACAGGCACATAGCACAACATAGGAAATCAAATCTAGCAGGACAAGATTCAACAGTCCATCTGCATTTGAAAGAGAAAGATCATTCTTTTGAAGAGAGCAAAGTCCACATTTTAGATAGAAAAAATCCTTGGTTTGAAAGAGGGGTAAAGGAAGCCATTTATATTAATACCTAACAGCCTTCTCTCAACAGAGGGAGAGGAATAAGACACCACCTATCTTCAGTCCACAACATAGTCCTTGCAGCAGTTCCAAGAAGATTCCCCAATCAATTGCACTCCAATTCAGAGGACTCTGAGGACAAAGATTAAACCCCCAACTGGCCTCAAGAGCTCTCAGAGAAAGTGTTAATGACTAGATGACTGCAAAGAAATGCAATCCTTCCATTTCCTCCCTCCCCCCAACCATTTAATCAGAACCTATCCTTCCATCCTCCAACCACGAGAAGCTTCTTGCATGAGAAATGAAACATCTACTTTTTGAAGGGGAAAAAAAACCAACAATCCAGTTGCCTTTTGAAAAACTATCTTTGAGATAATGTGTCTAATGGGAAGACTTCTTAGAACTGTTTTTTTTTAATTATAATTGTGTAGCATAGTATAATTTTTTTATTATATTTATAATATAAATTTGTAGGATATTAACCATAGTCTCCAAAAAAAGGAGATTAATCACTGAATGTATGAGTTGATATCTTTCAGGTGATTTTCTAAGTGAAATTGAAACGGAAAGTGATTGAGAATGGAAAGGACAAGAATGAATGCATGTGAGCAAAAGCAGCTTACATGTTCTTTAACTCTGCTTTAGATAGATCAAGTAGTTTGCAATCTTAGCAACACCTCCTACACAACGTGCTTGTCTTATTTCTCTGCTTTTCTGTCTCTAGCAGTAATAAACTGAGGGTCCAGCACAGAATTGTATATATTAGCCACAAATGTCCTTTTCTATAAGAATGTTTTTAAATGCTGTCTTCTGAATAAGTTCCATTAAACAAAGGGGCCCAACCAACTTTGTTATATAAGTTTATTTCTCGCAGATTCAGCTATATCTTATGAAATCCTATTAAAAGAATTTTTGCAGGAACCTTAGGGCTTGATGATAGAATATGCCATCTCTGTGAATTATTCCATATCAGGTATGTTTTGCCAGAGATGTGAACTTCTTTATACTTTCCCTTACTCTTTCCCCTTTCTTTCAAATTGCACATACCCCTTTTTATGGTTACTTGTAAATGAGAACAAATAAACAATTCAAGCCACATAGAAAGTGAAATAGATGTGGATAATTCTCAGAAAGATTATCTAAATGGGAAAGTATTTACTAATTTCTAGTTAGATGCAACAAAATAAGAAAATAATAAAAATGACTAAGCTAGCAAAAAGAAGAATTTTATTTAAGACATAGGAGCCCTGAAAAGTACCAGTGCTGGTATAATACCAATGGTTATTATTAAATAAAAATTAGAATAAAAGTAAGGAAGAAAGCACCAAATCAGCAGTTTGAAACAATGCTATCTAATGTTTAGTAAAAGCTAAGGAAAGCAAAGAACAGAGCACAAAAAATGCCTTGAGAATGGGTTTCTAAACATAAATTTCATATAGGTGGAAACCTTCAGGTAAAGGAGGAAACATGGTAGAACTACAAATATTAATTCTAATATAGCCAATTTATTGTTCTTCAAAAGTTTTGGATTTCAACTCCCATTAGCTGCAATCTGTATTTTCAGCAAATGGTATTGTGGTATCTGTAACTCAAGTCATGTCAGCCTTTGAGATCCGCAAATCAAGAAACAATCTCAGCAGGAATTCCAAGAATGCTCTCTATTATGCTAGGATAAAATAACAGAATACTGAAATGTCTTTCTGTCCTGTCATATACAAACAAAATCAAAGTAGTATTTTTTTGAACTTCTTTCTTATTTCTTTCACTTTCTCAGGAGTGAATAAACTTATCTCCTTCCTTAAGAATCCACTTGTCCCTTCTACTTCCTCTTCCCCCTTCCCAAGGCCAGATCTTCATCCTTTCGTCAAGAAGAGGGCACCAAATTACTAATTTAGGAGAACACAAAATTTGGAATGCTTGCACTAGACAGGGATTCAAAGCTTGTCAATGTCATTTAGAAATTAAAGATAACTTAACGTTGGTTGCTAGAACAACCAAATAATCTATCAGTTGTATAACTATAACCAAAATCATTATCATTTTTTTTCTTTTTCACATGTTGCCTATTAAAATAACTTATCTTTCATAAAGATTATTTGTCATGACAAATTAAGAGTTTTTATTGCTCATTTTGGTTAGGAAACAGCAGTGGACCAAGGAGATTATGAAAATCATTGAGCTGAGGAAAACCTATCAACAAGTACAGCAAGGTCATCAAACAGCAGCAGTCAGCAGTTTAGTTTCTAAAAAAAATATAACCCACCTTGTCTTTCCAAGGTCCTCTAATCACCACTCCCTGGACTCTTAAATGAATTGACCAATTGTAACAAGGCTTTTTTTGCATTTTTGGTCCAAATCTTCAAACATTTTCAGGTGAATTTCATTTTTTTATTGCACTGCTATGGAAGATTTCTAATTTGGAAAATCCTTTTTAACTTTAATGTATTTATGGGAATAGTGCATCAATTGCCTAGCTTAAAAATAATGATGCTACAATCTAGCAAACAATAAACATCCTGATTGTAGAAGGGTTTAAACTTCAGAGAGATGGTTATATGACCAAGCAGAAAGAGGTCTGTATGAATCCAGATCGTATTGTCAAATTATTTTGTAATTGCTTCCCAATTAAAATAAAGAAGTCACAACATTTGTTGGATGACATATTTTCTTAATTGACCCAACCCTTCTTGCAAATGTTTATGCCAATGGGAATGCAATCCTACTTATTTTGAAGGATTTCATGCAACACAGTCATGATGTTTTGCTGTATTATTTGGGTGATCTAAAACAGGAATAATTCTTTGACCGGAAATGAAGGGTTAGTTTTAGAAAACAGTGCTTGGGTACGATTACATTCCCTTAATCCTATAGCATTAATTCCGTAGCACACCACACAGTTCCTTTTTTCACTTTTTTTTAAAACAAAAAACCAAAACATAACTATAGACTCTGGAGGTCGGTGAGGAGGGAGGTTAGACTGAGGAAACATCAATATATGAATGATATATGTAACTATTTTTATTGTTGATAATGAAAGGGATGAAAGCCCAATAATTCAGAATGAACTACAACAGGTCTTGAGCCTAGGTAATCTGCAAAGAAGGATCTATTTCCTGAATTATTTTTTTTAAAAAAATGTTTGCAATAAATAACTATATTGGCCTTTATATTAGTTCTGGCAAATTTTGACAAAGGCTGTACAAGGATATTTTAATAAATGTATTAATGAAGTTGACAGTCACTCTAGAATTCGCTTGTCAAAAAATGAATTTATTACATACTTCACCTTTGCTTTACTTCTCCTCCCTGCCCCCTAATTGCATCATGTTTCAATTATGTTTTCTAGTTGTATTGGGCCCAGTTCCTTTTTACCAGAACAGTTTCCTTTCCCTTGAGAACATTTCAACTGCTGTCTTATGTGTTATTCAGGAAGAAAAGAAATGACAGCTCCTCTCAACAAATTGTCTCATCCAATATAAGTCACTTTGTTTCAACAACAGGCTGCCTAGTTTGAATTCTGCTGGTGTTTCATCTTAACCTTGACACTAAATTCCATAGTGGCCTGTCCCAGGTCCTGATATTGTACTATCACTGCCCTTAACTGTCTAGCAAGCTCTGCAATCATCATCAACTGGGATTGCGAGTATTCCCAGAGACTTTCATTGCATCTGACCAGTGTTATGTTATTTTATTATTTTTAATGTCTCATTCACAAATGGAATAATTGTTATATTCAGGATACTTATATCAAACTTATTAAGCCTTAGAAAATACAGATTTAGCTTCATGGCACAACCAAAAAAACCCCTCATAGATTCCATTTTAACCTTGGAAATGAACAATTTTCTTTTTTACTTTTTCCCATTGAAAATGACTGATTGAAATGTATATTATGAATTAGACTCAGAAACTTATCTACTGATTTTTTTTTAATCAAACCTTTATTACTTATAAGTAATAACACACAGAGTGAACATACATAAAACTCCTTCCTCCTCCTATTTTCCTCTCAAAAAGAACCCCACGAGATGGTTTTGTCTAAAGAAAGTAACTAGCACAAAATCACACAGTCAACTTTTCCGCCTAAGGCTCGACTAGAACTCACAGTCTTCTGTTTTCTAGAAAAGCACCTTAACCACTAATGTTAAGTTTTCTTGTTTCTAGGACAGCAAAAAGGACATGGTCAATGAATTCAGAGCACATGGGTATGGTGAGTAGGGACCTGACTTTTACAGTCAGCTTTATCTACATTTCCTGGTAATTTACATAGAAAAATCCCAATAGGGCCTAAATCCACTTAGGGTTAGGGTTAGGCCTTTATGAATTTGGACAGCAAAATAGACATTGCCACTGAATTCGAAGTTTGTGAGTATGTTTAGGAGGGCACTGAGTTTTCAAGTCAACCTTATCTATATTTCCTGGAAAAATACATGGAAAAATCAAATAAGGGGGTAAATCCACTTAGGGTTAGAGTTAGACCTGCATGAATTCAGACAGCAAAATGAAAATCAACAATTAACTCAGAGTGAGTGCATGGGTATGTTTAAGAGGCCACTGACTTTTCGAGTCTCGCTTATCTACATTTCCTGGTAAAATACATGGGAAAATCCCATTGGGGGGTTAATCCACTTAGGGTTCAGTTAAGGCTTCATGAACACGGACAGCAAAATGAACATTGGCAATGAATTCAGAACTCATAGGTATGTTTACGAGCGCACTGACCTTTTGAATCTGGCTTATGTATGTTCCCTAGTAAAATACATGGAAAAATCCCATTGGAGAGTAAATCCATTTAGGGTTAGGTCTCCATGAGTTTGGACAGCAAAATGGACATCACCAATGAATCTGGAGTTCACGGGTATGTTTAGGAGGCCACTGACTTTTTGAGTCTGGCTTATATACATTTTTATGTACATTACATGGGAAAATCACTGAAGGTCAGGCTTAAGCCTGTATACATTTGGAATCGAAAATGGACCTTGCCAATTAATTCATAGCACATGGGTACGTTTAGTAGGCCCTCTACTTTTCAAGTCTGGCTTATGTACATTTTCTGGAAAAATGGATGGGAAAATTCCTTTGAGAGGTAAATCCAATTAGGGTTAGGGTTACACGTGTATCAATTCGTATTGCAAAATTGACATTGCCAATGAATACAGAGTTCATGGCTATATTTAGGAGTCCACTGACTTTTCGAGTCCAGATTATGTACATTTTTAATGTATATTACATGGGAAAATCATATTGGAAGGTAAATCCACTGAAGGTTAGGGTTAGGCCTGTATGAATTTGGAATGCAAAATGAACATTGCCAATGATTTCATAGTGCATGGATAGGTTTAGGAGGCCCTTGACTTTATGAGTCTGGCTTATGTACATTTTCTAGAAAAATACATGGAAAAATCCCATTAGGAGGTAAGTACACTTAGGGTTAGGGTTAGGACTGTATGAAATCAGACAGCAAAATGAACATCGCCAATAAATTTGAATAACATGGGTATGTTTAGGAGGCCACTGACTTTTCAAGTCTGGCTCATGTACATTTTCTGGTAAAATGCATGGGAAAATCCTATTGGGAGGTAAATCCACTTAGGGTTACGGTAAGGCCTGTATGAATTTGGAATACAAAATGGACCTTGCCAATGAATTTGTAGAGCATAGGAGGACATTGACTTCTTGAGTCTGGCTTATGTACATTTTCTGGAAAAATACATGGGAAAATACCATTAGGAGGTAAATACACTTGGGGTTAGGTTTAGGCCTGAATGAAATCAGACAGCAAAATGGATGTCGCCAATAAATTTGGAGTGCAAGGGTATATTTAGGAGGCCACTGACTTTTCGACTATAGCTGGTGTACATTTTGTGGTAAAATCCATTCCCAGAAAATGTACATGAGCCAGAATAGAAAAGTCAATGTCCTCCTAAACATATCCATGTGCTACGAATTCATTCTCAAGCTCCATTTTGCATTCCGAATTCATAGAGGCCTAACATTAACCCTAAGTAGATTTACCTCCTAAAGGTATCTCCAAAAAGTCCTATGCCTCCTAAACATACCCATGCGGTCCGGATTCATTGTCAATATTCATTTTTCTGTCCAAATTCATACAGGCCTAACGCTATCCCTAAGAGGATTTACCCCGAGTGGAATTTTTCCATGTATTTTATGAGTACATTTATGTAAACTAGACTACAAAAGTCAGTGACTTCCTAAAGAAACCTATGAGCTCTCAGTTTGTTAGTGATATCCATTTTGCTGTCCTAATTGATAGAGGCTTAATCCTAATTCTAAGTCAAGTTATCCCCCAATATGATTTTTCTATGTTTCATTTTTCCAGGATATGTAGATAAGGCTACCTCAAAAAGTGAGTGTCCTCGTAAACCGGGGGTTGGCAAAGTGTGGCTCTTGAGCCACCTGCGGTTCTTTGTGCCCTCTCCTATGGCTCCCTGTCGTATGATCGCACCACTTGCTGGTCCTGCCCCTTCCCCTCCCCTGTCAGTCACTCCTGTCCTGAGAAGGGAAGTGCAACATTAACAGATGGAGACTCATTCCGTATTTTAGGGCAGGAGCAAAGCGCACCTCTACTTGCCTCTTCTTCTGGCCCTTGTTGGTGCTGTGCGCCCTCGGCCTTGGAGCAGACATGCAACCTTTCTCTGCCCCGTGTCTGGGACGGCTGAAGCTGATGCTCCCCGTCATAATTGGCTCCAGGAGGAGGAGAGGACGCCATCTTCCCCATTGTGAAGCGCACTAAATTTAAGTGTGGTGTGTGAGTCACTGCAAGAGCAGCCAGCAGCTATGGAGGTGGCTCGAGCAGTGGTGTTCGGCCTAGCCACCTCAGACAGTGTCTCAGGGGAGAGAAAAAGTTGCACATCTCCTGGCTGCATGCAGCACCAACAAGGGTGGAAGAAGAGGAAAGTAGTGGGGCGCTTTGCTCCTGCCTTGGAATATGGAGCTAGTGTCTATCCAGCACTGTCACCCTTCTCTTCTCAGAGCAGGCGAGGAGTGAGTGGGAGGGGAGGGCAAGGGGTGTGGCCAGCCAGTGGTGGGTTTAGCCGACAGGGAGCCACAGCAAGGGGACAAAAGAGCTTCATTTATCTGGGAACCTGAAATGAGTCTTGATTGAAATCATATGCTAAAAAACATCCAAAGAAGAAGAAAGAACAATATCAGCAAACAAAAAAGAAGAAAGCCCCGAACCCTTGCCTGTTTTTGGAAATGGTTTAAGAGGGAACACACACTTACACACAAATGAGAAAGCAAGAAAGCAAGATATGAGAGAGAGCAAGGAAGAAATGAGAGACAGAGAGAGAGAGAGGGAGAAAGAGAGATTAGATGAGAGAGAGGTAGATGAAAGAGACGGGGGGAAGAGAGACAGAAAGAGACAGAGAGGGAGACAAGAGAGAGAGAAAGAGAGATAGAAAGAGAGAAAGATGAGAGAGGGAGAGAGCAAGACAGGGAGAGAGAGAGGGAGAAAGATGAGAGAAAGAGGGAGAAAGAGAGAAAGATGAGAGAGAGAGAGAAAGAGAGAGAGAAAGAGAAAGAGAGAGAGAGAGAGACACAGATACTTGTTTCCCAGAGAAAAGAAAATACCGGGAGCCACAAAACCTGGTTAGGTGTGGCTGGGGGGGTCATGTGACTGGGTGGGAGTGAGTGACATCGAGTTGGCCATGCCCACCCAGGTTTTTTGACTCCCAGTGTTTTCTTTTCGGTGGGAAATGGGTCCAAATGATTCTTTGAGTGTTTAAGATTGCAGACCCCTGTCCTAAACATATCCATGCACTCCAAATTATTTGGAAATGTCCATTTTGCTGTCCAAATTCATACAGGCCTAACACTAACCCTAATTGAATTTCCCGAAAAAAGGATTTTTCCATGTATTTTACAAAGATATGTAGATAAGGCAGACTTGAAAAGTCAGTGCTCTCCGAAGAATACCCTTGTGCTTGAAAATCATTGCCTATTTCCATTTGCTGTCCGAATTAATGGAGGTTTAACCCTAACCGTAAGTGGATTTATGCCCCAAATGTTTTTTTTTCAATGTATTTTACCAGGCAATGTAGATTCACCATACTCAAAAAATCAGTGCCCTCCTGAACATATCTATGCACTCCAAATTCATTGCCGATGTCCATATTGTGGTCTGAATTCACAGAAGCCTAACACTAGCCCATTTTAACATTGGAACTAAACTATTTTCTCTTTTACTTCTCCTATTGAAAATGACTTGATTAAAATGTGTGTGATGAATTAGACTCAGAAACTTATTTTCTGATTTTTTTAAAATCAAACTTTTATTACTTTATAGATTTAAAAACACACACAATGAACATATATAAAACTTCCTGCTCCTATTTTCCTTTCAATAACCCTGTGTGGTGGTTTTGTCTAAAGAAAGTAACTGGCTCAAAATCACCCAGTCAACTTTTGTGCCTAAGGTTGGATTAGAACTCACAGTCTTCTCATTTCTAGGACAGCACCTTAACCACTAAATCAAACTACATCCTTCTTATAACATTGCTTTGTTTACGATTAATTCAAATTTCCTTAAATCAGGTATAAATATCTTGAAGAGTTGATCCTCTACATATTTTTTCGTTTGTAGGAATACTGCATCAGAGATACAGTAGCTATTAACTATTCCCTTAGCTCATTTGGACTGTATTCTTATTATCCCACAAGATAGACTGAATTTCCTTTTCCAAGGTCACAGAGACAGAAAGAAAGTGTTTCAATTTTTGAAATTGAAAATTGATATTTGTTTTCCTTCCTAAACTCACCACAGCCTCGCTTCCTGCAAAAGATGGAGCTCATGGTATGTTTTGTTATGATATACTGAATACAATCAGACAGAAATGTTGTTTGTGGACTCCAGGGGGTGCTTAGCATGGCCATGTTTAATCAGAATTTTGTTTCTAATCTCTTATTTGCTGCAAGGAATGGCTGCTTACAAACTCTATAATATAAAATACTAAGCACTCACATTTTTCATTTCTAAACTCTGCAGAGTGTGTTCTGTAAGTAACAGTCAAATTTATTTCATGACTGGTCAATTTCTTATGAAGGATTATGAACATTCACTGATTATAAACATTCACTTCCTCAGCCCCTGGAATCAGTTGAACCTTTGTAGCAATTTCTTATCTTCCAATCCCATCCTTTAATTAACACACAGTGAAGGCTTGGAAACGGGCCACTCTTTTTGTCTCATTATGCAGCCTGATGATAAGCTAGGCATAGAATGAAGTTAAAAGCTTTTTTAAATAAAGGGAAACACATGCAAGAAATTGATATTTAGCAATGATATTTTAGAAACCATGACCCTGATATTGTAATTAGCAAAATGTAAATTACTTTGCTTTTATCAAATGCAGGACAGGAGGAAAATAATAAGCATAGCATTAGGAAAGGAGAAAATATACCTAACAACAGTGTCATTAGTAAAGAAGGTTAGTACTTTGTTTGGTGTCCTGGAAGAATTTAAAAAAGTAGAAATTAAACAATTTTTAGTCATTTTCTTCATCGTCGTCATCTTCTTCTTTGGGGAAAAAAAATCAGCTGTCCATTTATGGATAAGTCTCTAGCTAGAGCACTCATGAGTTGGCAAACAAAATATACCTCACATTCAATGATATTTTGTAGAAATCAGGAAGTAGAATTGACAATGAAAGGGAGTTTCATGATAATTCAATTCTTACTTACGGCATGTCAATCAATCAATCATTTATTTATTTGCAATGCTTATATGACTGCCTATCATATAATTACTTTAGACAGTTGCCAACAATCCATAAAACGTAACTACAAAGAAAAACACCCTCACCCCACCATAGGCAGCAGTCAAACAGCCTTCCAGTTCAGCTTCCATCCCGGTCCAATGTTTGGGGGGTGGGGGAATCAGGACTTCACACCTCTCTGGAGGCTTTTCCCAATGTGGACCAGTTGCCAGGCGCCCAAAATGTGATCATGTGACTACAGCATAAAGTAGATAGTTCTGAGAGATCCACTGTAACTTTGGCATAAACTGGGGACTATCTATACCTGTAAGTCATAATATTGAATTCTCATATCTTGCTGTGAACAAGTGCAAAGTAATTCATCTTTTTCCTTTCACCCATTTTCTTTGGGTGGACACCTGGCAGTAGTGATGCGCTCAGAAATGAACATTCAGTGCAATGTCACCAGGACATCCAATCACTGGCTCATGACCCATTAAGGTGACAAATCTTCATTTCCGCTATATTGTCCAGACTATAGGGATGCCTCCAGAGGTAGCACAGAAAAATCATCTTGCATTTCAAGCTATTCCAAACTTCTCACTTGCACAGTTTTGACAGAAAAGAATTTTTAAAAAACAAACTTCCAAAGTTCCTTATAAATGGAATAACAAATTAATTTCACTTATTTTTTTTTAAAGGAGGTCTTTTCAAATGTTGAAATCCAAAATATTCAATCATGTGAGTGGTACTAAATGAAGAATACCAGTTCTTTTTTCTGAAAAGCTTTCTATGTTCAGAATAGAATAAAGATTAATTAAATAAACTTAAGTGATAGAGATGAAATGGGGAAAATTCAGTTCATTTCATCCTAGTTTTTCCTTTCTTCATCTTCCTTCTCATACTCTAGCTAACTTAACTTACAAAAAAAAACAACCCTAGATCTGTTAAAAAGAAATAAGTGGTAACTAACATATTTATGTATAGCTAATCTGGATCAGAGTAAAAGTCTATTTAAAACATTATAATTCTTCCTACAGTAAACAATATCTGAACTCCTGCCTAAAGGCAAGATATAAATCAAATCAAATCAAATCAATCAATAATATTTTGTACAGCAACTTAAAAGCTGAGTATGATGGAACATGAGAAAAACTGCCAGGAGAGATATAGATCAATAAAGCTGACCTTTTGGTACAGAGATTATTATTTTTGCAAAAAATTGCAAAGTACATAGTTTTTTCAATCTTGTAGTCTTATCCAGTGCATCTTCAACAACTGATTTGTGATAATGCTGTCTTAAGTTTCCTTTAAAATAGGTTAAATATTTCAGAAGAAAAAAGGAATTAAACTTATTTCTCCATAATGTGACATCTCCAAAAGCAACCAGTGAAGAATAGTTCACAGTTGGGATCAATGTAGTGTGTGTATGTGTTGGGGGGGGGGATTGTATGTGCCCAACAGACTTCTGTGATATGAGCTTCAGAACTTCAGAAGGATACTCCTAGTGAACATATTAATCATAATATGTTTCATAATAACCCAGTCCCTCAGATGCCAGGTATAAAAATGCACATCTTTCCTTCTCCTTTCCCCACTTGCCTGGGGGGGGGGAAGTGAAAATTAAGATCTTACAAATCCACTGACTTTGCAAAATAAGACACATTACCCAATTATTATTATTATTATTATTATTATTATTATTATTATTATTATTATTATTATTATTATTATTATTATTATTA
>JANHFL010007440.1:1444-21258 GCA_032468155.1 Oxyrhabdium leporinum
TCATTTTACCTACCTCGGAAGGATGGAAGGCTGAGTCAACCTTGAGCCTAGTGGGATTTGAACCGCTAGATTGAATCTTGTGTCATAGAAATCCAGAACACAGAGATAAATGGGTACATCATAATTTGATTAACCATGGATTGATAAGATGTGCAATGTTAGCTATTTTTCCTCATGGAAACGGGATTAGATGATTTGCCGGTGCATATTTTTTTTATTAAACAACTTCCTGTGTGGCAGTTGAATTATTACTTATATAGTTCTGTTTTATAACTGCTGCTTCCCTGAGAGTAGGTCCATCATTTTTTTGAGACACAAACTTGCTGTATCAAAGGGGGCAGGGAAGAAGGTGGAAACATTTTCTTCTATTCTCTTGATCACCCTTTCCCAGCCAGTTACCCTCAAAATATGCTACATGATTTTTAACTTCAGCTAATGTGGTGGTTGAATATAATAAGAATAATATGAATAGGACAGAAAAGGAGAAAACTATTTTGGTACCCAAAGAGGAAAATAGCTAGGGATCATGGATTTGAGATAATTTTGGGTGACCACTAGATTGCGGATTTGGAGAGAAGAATTCTGAGGGGTTCAAGATAGCAATATCAATATCACTTAGATTTATATACCACTTCACAGGGCTTACAGCCCTTTCTAAGCGGTTTACAGAGTCAGCATATTGCCCCCAACCATCTGGATCCTCATTTTACCGACCTTGGAAGGCTGAATCAGCCTTGAGCTAGTGAGAATCGAACTCTGGCAGTCTGCAGAAGTAGCTTGCAATACTGCATTCTAACCACTGCGCCACAGTGACTGTTGGTGAGGTAGGTCAGGTAAGATTATAGTTCTTCTAGCAGAGCATGTACAAAATACCAGTATAAAGATGTTAATTGTTCTTAAAAAGTCAAAATAGTGGTATTATAAGAAACATTTAGATAAGTTTTCTTTGTGTAGCTTGAGAGCCCCTCAATTAAAATGATAAAACAAAACATAAAAAAGGTATGAGTTGATATATATTTAGCTGTCTCATTAACCATAGCATAAAAACGTGCTAGTGCCATAGCCATTTTAAGAAGTCATATTCTTATGACTGTGTTGATTGTATTATCACCTTATTGTTGTTCCTTTATTCATGTCAGAAGCATCACAGTTAGGATACTATATATGACATAAAATTTAAAATATAAAATACAAGATTAAAATATATACAAATTAAACAGAACTGTTGCCCAGAAACTAGCAACATTAATTCCCAGGTGGATTACTGTAGTGTAGGATTGCCCTTAAAGAGCATTTTGAAGCTGCAGCTGATCTAAAATACAGCAGTTATAGACATTTTTGGATATTTTTGATACATACAATGTCTGTTTGCAAGCTGCACTGGCTCCCAGTGGAGTTTTGCATTTCAAGGTGCTGGCTGTCATCTATAAAGCCTTACATGGCATTGAGTCACAATATTTGCAGGACCGTCTGTCACCTATCATTTCTCCTCAGCTTATCAGAACTGGCAGGGTTGGCATGTTCCAGGTCTCTTCTATTAGGAAATGCCATCTGCTGGGACATGGGAATTGTGCCTTCTCTGTCAAAGTTTGCTCTATGGAAAAGCGTCCCACCAGAGTTCAGGGTGGCCCCAACCCTTCGTAAGGCATTAAAAACCTAGATATTCCTCCAGGCTCTGGGGCCAGGCACTTAAACCAGCCCTATGTAGTACATTTCAGGTGTTTGTTGGCTACTTTTTAAAACACATTTTGCATTCTTTCAGAAGAATGCTAGATACATTTTAAACAGTTCTACAAAATAAAATTATATTTAGTTTCTATAAAATTATAAATTGTAAGGTAGTGGGAATGAGCCGATGTCATCTGATACTTAGGCTCCCTTTGAATGCACCAATGGAAAATGGTCCATAAAACCAGAACAAAGTTTGCCTCCTCCTCAACATTGCTCTGTGTTAAGAAGAATGATTGGTTATAGCTTGCTCCATAAATTATTAAAAGACATCTAGTTATGAAGCCAATCTAATCTGGCTTTTGTTCATTTGTCCTTAGTTTCCTTTTTCTATCTAATAGGATCTGATATCCTTGAGGATTTTACTCAAGGGCCATCCTCTTCTTGATAACTTGAGCAAATCCTTAGCTTGTAATTCGTTAGTAAAACATTTCTATGAAAGCAGATATACAGTTGTCTACTTTCTTTGCATCCTGTTTCTTTCTTTTTAGTATGCAAATGGGAATGGGCAGCTCACATTCTTCCTTACCTTTAGATAGTGTGTGACTGAACTGTTTGAAAAGAGTTCTGACTTTCATTAATGTTAATAATAACCAAGCATATTTTTGTGCGAGGGAGTGTTGCTGATAAAGTGACCTTTCAAAACTACAAGCTTAGTAATGTTTAGCACAGAATTCGGTAGAGAGTATGGGGCTGCTCTTATTGTGGGATTGTGCACCATAAAACAGAAATGGGATTATAAAAGCAGACATTAACGTGCCACAATCCAGCTTATTATATATGATTGAAGTTTTCAAACAACAAAACATACTCTGAAGATTATTTAGGCTGAAGACATATAAGAGGTAAAGGAAAGAGGTGAAAATTTACAGCTCAATTTTATACATTAAGAAAAATTAGAAATGAGAAGAAAATATTTTTAAAGGAAAACCTCTTATAAGTTTTGGCTTCATAAACTAGATATCAAATGAGGAAGTCATGAAAGAAGATTTTAAAAGAGAAGATAAAATCAGTGGAATACATAGTAATCTTGGGTTAAGCATTAATAAATCTTGGGTTAAGCTTTGAGAGCTTAATACTATATTCCCCAGAATAAATTGGACAGTTGAAATGGTAAGCTCTTCAAGGATGCAGTCTACTCTCTAGTATTCTGTAAAGTTGGTTGATCTGAGTTCTGCTCTGACGCTAATGAAAGTTGATTTTTTGTGAGAAGAAGGCCAACAAATGAGTCTTTGTCTTGTTTATTGTGTGTGGAATTTGCATAGGCTGCGTTGGAGCAGGCAGTTCTATTTCTGAAAACAAGGAATGAGTTCTTCTCATTAGATCTCTGCTTCCCAATGCCGCGCCAGAAACTTTCAGCACTTGTGTAAGAGATTTGTCTTTTCTATTATTTCAGAAATGGTTGCTTTAAGATTTCCTGGAAATTAAGAATTGAAAGTCCTCAAATAGGCAGGCATATACTAGCTATTAACTATGCCTTGAAAATTGGTTAGGGTTTCTTTAAATTCTAGAACATGGGAAATGAGAGTTTGAATAGGTGACACAGATGTTATGGAGACTTAGCAGTTATATTGGGGCAAGACATTAACAACATATTGGTCTTCCTTAAAAGGAGATGTTTGGTCTATGATTAGCTTATAAGTCATATTTACGTTGTCCTGCCTGGCTAGCACATGTTAAAACAGTGCAATGGAGAAAAGTATGAGGTCAATCAACATTCATTCCCAGCTGCTTGAAATGAAGGGCTCCATCTTGTTTTCAGCTTGTTAAACATATCAAACAGCAAGGTTTCTTATGAAGCAGTGCTAGAATTAGATTATTCTTGGCAGCTTACTCGCTCAGGGATGAAGAGAACTGTTCTTTTCTGTGGCTTACTGTTTTTGGAGTGATTTTGCCAACTTCACTGCTTGGATGATTTCAGATTTAATTAGCCACTTCAATCCCAGGCTGGGACTGCAAAAGGATATCTATTGCAATTTTCCACAGTGGCAAATATTGTCTATCTAGGGTAGTTCTGAATAATTTTGATAAAAATATTCCACTATGTTGGACTATTGGAATTCTCAAAAAGCGGTAAATTCAATTTTTTCTTTATGCATTGTATATTTCAGAAATTCTTTAATTTTTATACAGCATATAACCTAACAAAAGAACTGTATTATATTTCTACTTCATGCTTCCCTAATGTTCCACCCTTAAGAGCAAAAAATATCATTTGATTTCCACAGGATGATATACTTACAGTGTATACCTTTGATGTAACTTCCATGTTAACTCTGTTCTGAATAATTTCCAAACGTTCTTACTGTTTTAGAACATTATTCTTGTTAAAAAAATGTTTGCATGCTTATATTATAAAAAAAATTGTTAAAAGCTGAATGATTGCCTTTTTAAAGAATAAATTTTAAATTTAATGTTCTCTATGTCAATTAATTTATATGCACTATAATTGCCCAAAGTTGATCAATTATACATTTTGTTTTTAGCTTGACAGGAATGTGTACTTCTTTGGGGTAGTATAACATGCAAATCACTGTAGTATCTGCCTTATGCAGCCAACATAATCAGTATTCTGGTATGTTGCATATTGCAGAAATGGGTGGAATGGTATCCTTAAAAGACATGTAGATTATATTAAAACATTATCTCTGTAATTTAAACTGTAGCCCATTTTAGTTTGATTGCCTGCATGGCTAAAGATTATTGCTATATTGGAATTGCATGTCTCTCATGGTAATGCTTCACTCTCTTCTGCAGTGATGCCATTTGCAGTTTCGTTATCTGCAATGAGTCTTCCCTTCAACGGCATCAAATCATCTTTAATCCAGACTTCTTTGTGGAGAAGCTGAGACATGAGAAGCCTGAAGCATTCACAGAACTTGTGGTCAGCAACATTACCCGATTGATTGACTTGCCTGGAGCAGAGCTTGCTCAACTGATGGGTGAGGAAGAGCCCCAGTTGCCTGGTGGGCCTAGCATTTCCTCAGGTTTTTTCCGTTCCTTGATGTCTCTTAAACGCAAAGGTAAGTATGATGTGTTTGCTAGTGCTTTCTATTGGCTTTCAATGATAATATGGTATCATGGACTCACTTCTTTATAATTGGCAGTGTTTCCAAAGAAATGGATACTATTAATAGAGTTGTATCGGGAGTGTTAATATCAAATGGTACAATTGGAAAAAAATAGCAGTCAACATTGAAGGTGCTTCTGGGGGAAAAGCCATCCTGTTCCCTATATTCTTAGAACAGGAGAACTAAAGTTCAGTGATACAACAACTATTTTAAATATATAAAAGTTCAAAGAAGACAATATTAGGCTAGATGGACAAAATTACAACCCAACAGCTATCTAATACTTTCTATCATAGGTAGGCATGTTCATTTTACCCACTATCCCATTGGGTTGCTTAAGAATCTGGGATGTTTCCTGGGTTACTAGGTTTGGAAAAATGTCCAGATCTCAGACTGAATTGTAAAACATTTTTGAATCTTGGACAAAGTAGCATTCTATATCTTTGGACCTGCCCAGTAATCACTAACTTTTTGTACTGTTTCTTATATCTTCTTTTTGGTATAGTATCTTAAAAGAAATATTTCTATCAATCTAGAAAACGAGTTCTGCATTCTTATCCTGTCTTATGGTTTGCTATGTTTATGGAATCACATTGTAATCTAATTAGACTTCTTTCCAAACTGAATTCAAATATGCAACAATCTCTTCTTGCAGTGTAATTAGAAGTTCCATTCTGTTCTCTCATAATATAATGTCACATTTAAGAAATGACATTTTAAATTGCTTAAATGATTTTTGAGTAGTCACAATATGCCTCCAAATACTAACTAGAAAAATCTTAATTTAGTTTTATATTGTAACAGTAATTTCTTGGACTAAGCTACTTTACATGGGAATGCTATTGTAGAAAGTTAGCACTCACCCCTCTCCTAGAAGAATGAAATATTTTAGGAAATATTAAAAAGGCAGAATATTATACCTCCCTGGATGAAAAAAAAGGAGAAACATACTCTTGGAAAGCAGCCCCCACCTTTGTTAATAGCCACAGGAAGACTGAGCCATCTTATCCACAAGACAAAAGACCTTCAGCTCCAGAATAATAGGAATTGCCCAAAGCCCCTTCATTACATCACCCAGCAAGATTCAACCAGGCCTGGGACTCAAGGCAACCTACAAAGTTACCCCTGCATGGCCCCATGGGAGTCTGACAACCAATCACGATACATTTCTTGCCACAGGAACAGGAAGCAAGTTCAAAACCCAACAGAGGGTATAAATCTCACTCATGTGCTCTTTTTTGCCCAGGACCTCAAACCATGTGATCCTATTCCACCATTAAAACCATCCTTCCAAGCAGTCTCCATGTTTCCAGTGTCTTTCTTCCCACTTGGAACTGAACCCAGACAGACATTTCCTCCAACAAGTGCTAATGGGTCTGCAGCCTTCTTGGACTGTGTTGCAGACTGGAGATAGATGATGTCATATCTTTCCCCCTCTGTTGAGAGAGAACTGTTCAATTTTAACATAAAGGGCTTCTTTGGCCCTATTAGAGTTTGCAGCGATCCAATCAGCACACAAATAAATAATTCAGCAGGATTCATTTATAGAAGAAACTTCTTTATATACAATAATATAAAGCATGATGCATGTGTACAATACCCATGCAGCTCTTGCAAAGTGGTAGCAAGTACAAGGACAAGAACATCAAATCCACACAGGAAGATGTTAAGTAAAATAGTCTAGCCTTCCTGGACTCGCAGTACACAGGTAGACAGAAGCCTGAACAAAAAGTTTACAGAAAACCCATACATACAGATCAATATTAACATTTTGATTCCCACCACCTACTGGAGCACAAAATGGGAGTCATCAGAACCCTACACCACTGAGCTAAAGGCCTGCCTACCAACAAAGATGGGGGACGGGGACGGGGACGGACTAAAACACATCAAGGAAGCTCTCAGAACATGTAACTATCCCATGTGAACCTTTATCAAATCTCAAAAAAGATCCTACAGGAGCTCCTCCATAACAGACAATGAAGAGAACAATAAATGAAACAATATTGTAATTCCATACGTTGCAGGAATATCAGAAAGCTCAGAATGCAACATACGTGCCCATTTCAAACCCAAAAATACACTAGGGCAGAAGCTTGTCCATCCCAAGAATAAAACACCCAGACACAAATTGAGCAATGTGGTATATCCAATACAATGCAGTGAGCCATGTGTAGATCAGACCCTGACAACACAGATAAACCTCCAAGTGGCCTTAATGACTTGCTAAAAGAATGTAAATGACCAGCTCTCTGTAAGGAGTATAAATCTTTCCATTCCCCACCATCCAGTCAGAGCTGAAGAAGCTTCTTCAATGAGAAGTGAAAAGTCTTCAAAGAAAAAACAGAATGTCCAGTTGGCTCTTGAAAAAGCACCTTTGGAACAACCATGACCTGGAGGACTGAGAATCTCCATAGACACCACACTTTTGCTTTCTTTTCTTGCCACTTGGACTGGAGTATATAAAAACTGATGTCAATTTCAGAGGGAGGGAGGGAGGCAGGGAAGGCAGGCAGGCAGGTTGGAATAGAGGAGAGGGAGGGAGGGAGTAATAGAAGGAGGAGGGAGGGAGGGAGCAAGATTTGTTGTTTCATCCGTCGACAAATAAACTTTTTACTAAAAGTCACCCTGGACTTACCAGTGCAGCAACAAGACTCTTTCCACCTTCTTTTTCTTTAGATTTTTATCCTGCATTTTCTAATATATACAACTCAAAGTGGCAGTGAACATATCAATGCTCCTTCCTCCTTCAATTTTTCTTTTTGATTGGGTAGCTTTTTAAGCGGACAGTGGGAATCCTGGGGATGCAACCATTTTGTTCCATGAGCTCCACTGGTTGCCAGTTTGCTTCCTGGTACAATCCAGGGTGGGGGTTTTGACCTTTAACGTCCTAGATGGCTTGGGTCCAATTTGAGGAAAGCCTCTTCCCGATTACATCTGCTTGTCCCACCAGATCTGGCAGGAAGATAGGTTGCATCTCCTGTCTTCAAAGGAGCTCCATGGCATGGCTTTTCTGCTATGGCCCCTGGTCTCTGGAACATCATTCTGTCCAAGGTGAGGTTCTTTCTCTCTTAGCCTTCCAGAAGATCCTAAAAGCATGTTTTCTTTTCATCGGCCTTGGGGATCCCAGGAGAGCCTGGAAGGTGATCATGTGAGATCAAGTGCTGTTTGTTCTCCTGCTTTCTTAAGTTTCATATGTTTATTTTATGTTCTGTTTAAGTGTTTGTTTTATTTATGTTTGATGGTTTTTTTTGCATGGTTATGGAGTTTTTAATTGTTATGTTGTACACTGCCCAGAGTCATGTTTTTTTGTAAAATGGGGGAGCTATATAAATATCCTAAATAAATAAATCTTGATTTGAGGAATGTAGTTGATAAAATGCCCATAAAATTTGATTAGCAATCTCTTTTAACAAACAAGAGGATAATATGTGTTCAAATGAAATAGAAGGAATAGGAAGTTGTACTGCGCATTTAAAAATATCCTTTCCTGCTAACAAATCCAGATGAATGAATTTGACAATGTTGTGTAGAACATCTGGGTAAAAGAAATGGGAGAAGAAATAAATGTGAAAAAGGAGATTTGGGTGATGCCTTCCAGGCTGCAGATCTTTCACAGTGGTGAAGAAGGTGACAGAAAGAACAATGGCCTTTGTTGGTCTGTCGAGAATGATCATTCTAGGAAATTCCTGATTTGATTTGCTTTCTCCTCCATAGAACTGAGTCCGCACAAGGAGATCAGTAATCCTTGACTTGATACTGATCAGTAGGGAAGGCTTCCTGGAGGAGGAGGGAGATTGCTGGAAGACAGAGGTCTTGAATTTAATTGGGAGAGAAAGAGTACAGTCAAGCCTGGGTGTTAAGACAGTCAATTTTAATCATCTTAGGGCATTGCCAAATTGAGAAGTAAGACTTGTAGGGAACATTCATAAAGAAAGAGTTTATAAAAGCAGAATTATAAACAGTTCCATTTCTGAATTCTTCCTTGGTGACCACCTGGCAATGCTGCTTCCAAGAAGATTCAGCTCCACCACAGGCCAAGAGTAGCTTGAGAGCCATAGCTGAGAGCAGAGGAGCTGCAGAAGCTAGCATGCTGAACAAAGTGCCAGGCAGGCAGAGACAAGGGCGCAGTCATGCCATGCCATGCCAATATCTGTGTTGTGATTCAGGTTCCTGGGGAGTGAATCTGCTGAAGGCCTGACCCTCAGGAATGGGGAAGGCCTGAGTCAACTGCTAAGCCAAGGGTGGGGAGCTATGGCCCTCTTATGACCTGTGGACTTCAACTCCCAGAATTCCTGGGCCAGCCAACCATTCCTTTAATGGCCTTTGAACTAGGGCTGCAGAAGAGATGGGATCCCCAATAGATAATGCCTGACTGGTATTTGCCAAGGACTTTTTGAAAACATGGCTTGAGCATCCTTCTGAAGGAATACTAGAGCTGTGTTTAAAAAAAAGTCTTATCCTGAATAGATGTCACGAAAGAGAGAGCCACCTTCAGCAGTTGCAGGCTGCTTGTTCTCTTTCCAATAGGTTTCCTGTTGCTTTTGCCAAAACGCAGGTTTTGCACAGCTGTACTATTTACTTTGCTTTTATTCCTTTGCAGGCAGTGGAGGAAGAAACCATTTCATTAGCTCCACTGGCTGTTTCCAGGGGTTGCCTGCAATGGCTACACCCTCACAGCCGTGCCATTTTCTTGCAGGACCAGTTGAGGACAAAGCCAGCTCATTATCACTTGCATTCTCTCGTGCTTTTGTCTGGGCCTATTAGCCCAACTAACAGGAGCAGAGGAAGAGTGTGGTGAAGCAGAATGGGTTGCTCCCTATCTTCCTTGGAGCCCTTCTCCCAGGCCTGTGGTAGGTCCATAGGGCTAGCCATGGGTCTCACAATCTGTCCTAATTGCTCTGTGCCTGTAATTGTTAATCATTTTGCTGGATGCTTAGCTAAGCCTGTTCAAAGCCCCACTCTACCTCGCTTAGCTTCGCCCCATTTTGCTAAGGAGAGTGATCAGGGGTTGTTCTTCCATCCAGAAGCTAATGCTCAGGGTGAAGTGACATAACCAATGAAGGCCATCCACCGATAATTTATTTCCTCATAAAATCTTGCTTGCCTTGCTGTTTAGGCAAATCAGGACTCAGCACTATGATGGCAATCTTTTTTTTTTGGGGGGGGGGGGCTTGTTAATGACTTTGGACTGCATTTTAATCTGACCACTGAGTGGGCCCAAAGCACAGCTACCTCCCCAGTTTCATTATGGGATCCCTCAGCCTGACTCTTTACCGCATCCTTCCCAAAGAGCAGCACAGGGCTCTTCCATAGGAGTATTAATAGCACATTCAAGGTTTTGGAGCAAATCAGCAGGGAATGTTTTATCCTCATGGCCGGTGATGATTGCCCTTGGAGTGACTTATCTCCTGCCCTGTTGTAGCTCATCTTGCATAGACTCTGAACTGATAATAATCTCTTGGCAACAAGGGAGAATCTGCTAGCACTTCCTTCCTCCTCCCTGTGAGTTTGTCTACGGTAAAGCTTTAGAATACAGAAATAGCAAGTGGCTGTCTGGGTAGATGGACCCCAAGGAATGCAGGACTGTTACAGTTAGGAACATACTAGAACTGGGGATTATTTAACAGAATCACAGAGTTGGAAGGGATCTTGGGGGTCTTCTAGTCCAACCCCCTACTCGAGCAGGAGACCCCACACCATTCTGAACAAATGGCTGTCCAAACTCATCTTAAAAACCTCCAGTGATGGGCCACTCACAACCTCTGGAGACAAGCCACTGGTTAATCGTTTTCACTGTTAAAAAATTTCTCCTTAGTTCTAGGTTGCTTCTCTCCTTGATTATTTTCTATCCATTGCTTCTTGTCCTGCCTGCATTCTATATTCTGGTTCAAGGTGCTGGTTATGACTTATAAAGTCCTGCATGGCATAAAGTGAGGATATTCGAAGGACACTAATGACAGCAGCAATAAACTTGAGAAATGAAAAGTATATTTGGTATTTTGTTTTTTATATTGTGAGTTGCCCTGAATGGTGTGGTGACTAGATCAAATAATAAATAAATGTGTGCAGTTGTGCAATTTCCTTTCTATTCTTCCTTAGAATGACCCAGGCAGCAACCTTTTGGTGGCTGTTTGCAAGATGGAAAAAAAGAACAACCATGAGAAACCAGAAGCTATGGAGAAACCAATATCAGAGGAAGGTCTACAATAATTTAATGTCTCCACCAAGTAGGCACTGCTGTGTGAGGTTCCATGGGAAAATTACAGTGTCTGATAATGGTGCTACGATGAGTGACCAGAAAGAGTTTTAATTTTAAAAAAGCCTTTCTTAAAATTAAAAGTAAGAAAATAATGTTGTAGCTGGCCAACTGCAACAAGTTTATAGCTAATGCATCTATCTAATTTACTTGTTTTCAAACCTCATATTAAGCAAATCTCTCCTCTCTTTTTTTGCATTTTCAGCACCCTGCATTTTGCATTGATAATGAGACCAGTAATGGCCAGAATAGATTACAGGTGGCTTCAGACTCTGAGATAATGTACTTTTCTCTATGCAATATTCAGGTTTAGAAATATATTAATGGAACAGGATGGCTTAACGCTGTTGAAGGGTAATTTCTGTGTCTTTCTTTCTCCACTGCAATTTTCAAAATTATATCTATCCCCTTAAAAAAGAAAAACAAAGGTAAGCATTTACTGAAAAGTAGGACATCTACAAAATGCAAAAGCTCTGTTTAGTTAAGCTTGACTGAAAACCTCTCATTTCTTTTGTTGGCATTGTCATCTTAAAGTTTTGAAACAATCTGGAAAAACAGGCAAAATGGACAATTTGAGGAAAGAAGCAGGATCTTTGTCACATGTTTAATGGTAAAGAGAAGCTAGTTTACCTTTCTTGAAAATTTTATAAAATTTTACTTCTAAAATGTACATTAAAGTACAATTTAAAAGAAAAATTTTAGAAGATGACGTATCATTCATATTTAACACCAGATAATTTATCAAGAATGTATAAAAGTATTTCAAATGAATATTGGAAATTCAAATGTAAAGAAGGGACTTTTTATCATTTATAGTGGACATATGATAAAGCAAAGAAATATTAGAGTAGGATTCATATTCTAATACAGATGATTCTTAAGGTGAATATAAAGATAAAACAAGAAACTTTTCTTTTGGGTTTAATGGAAAAAAACTTGGAATTTATTTTTTGGGGGAACTTTAATGTTATATATGTTGATGGCAGCAAGATTACCCTATGCACAAAAATGGAAAGATGCTTCAATCCACACAATGGATGAATGGAGTTAGCAGAGATGGCTAAACTGACGGCTTTGATAAAAGAAAAAAAAAACACAATTACTTTTGCTGCTACTTGAAAACCGCTTCTGGACTTTGTGCTTGAGGTGGGGAAAAACGATACTTTGATTTTGGGTTTACTGATTTACTGATATTTGTTGTTATAAAAAATGGCTAGTTCATACTATTATGTAAAAGTAAAAAGTTGTGGTTTGATGTTCTGCACCAGAGGGAATCAGAAGTCCGTGCCTTATATTTCTTTTTCCCTTCTTCTATACAGTTTTTCCTCCCCTATTTTTCCTATTAATTGCTTTTGTATTTGTCATGCCCCAGCATATACTGCTGTTGCTTTCTGGCCCCATCTAGTGGCAGGAGAGACAAATACCATTTATATTGTTTTGAAACTGACCCAACCCCTCTACCCATCAAACTGCACTGACAAAACAAGTGCGCGCAGAGACTCAATTTTCCTTTACGGTTGGAGGAAGCAGAAGCACAAAGAAGAATCCATCTTAATCTGTGGCACATGGTCATCCAAGGACAAACCCACATCCCACACATAGAGCTGGTGAGATTGAAATGGCTTGTATTTGTTGTTATGTTCAGCAGTAACCCAATACTGCCTGTCTTGTCTTTGGTTCTCATTGTATGTATTCCTTATTTTTCCCAGTTTCACCATATTCTTTCAATGAAGCCTTCAGATCTAAGCATACGGTCTGTTTTATTGGAGGATAGGTGGGTTTAGCTGCATGTCGAGCTGCACACAGACTAACTTGTGGTGAGGAAGACAGAACAGTATTTTTGTATTTTATATTATAAAATGATAAAAAGGGTTGACATGGAAGACTTTGTACCGTGAGAAGTTGTAAGCTCACTTCCCTTTAATGAGCGCAAGAGTTGGCATGTGCCGCTTCTCTTGCCCTCCCCTTCCCTCCATGGGCAGCCGCAAAAGAACCTATCTACGGGGAGTCCTTGACTTACAACGGTTCCTTTAGTGATGGTTCAAAGTTACAATAGCACTGGAAAAAAAAGCAAATTGTGACCATTTTTCACACTTACAAACAAAGTCAGTGAGGAAGCCAGATTCACTTAACAACTGTGGCGAAAAAGGTTGTAAAATAAGGCAAAGCTCATTTCACATCTGCCTTGCTTAGCAACAGAAATGAAAGTGGATTTTTCAGTTCTCTTGCTATCAAACATGTCTTGTGGGCTCTAGAGGGAACTTGGAGGACACCTAATCAATTTTGGGAGCAACAAGTGACCTTAATTTAGGAGGTAATAATTACACACGCACCAGCTACAAGGACCTTGCCTCTCACAGTGACATAGGAACTACATAGGAAGACAGCAACATCCAAGTACCACCAAAGGATAAGTCCTGAGGAGCAAGACCCATGTCATCCACATGTATGCCCTGCCAATCACCTGATACCTTGCCGGTATAGTGAGCTGTTGAAAGGAGGCCATGGAGGCTGCCAATGTGGAACCTGGAAGTTCCTCTCAATGTATGAAGGTTTCCAACCCAGGAGCATACCAGTAAGATGGCACTCACAGTTGAACCGCTGAGAGAATGTCTGAGGCAGCAGCAGTCATGGGAGAAAGTTCAACCATGGCAAGACAAGAACCTTCATGGGATCTTCATCGACAGACAGGTGAAGTGAGAGACACTGGGAAATCCTGCCGGTGGCTGGAAAGGATTGAACTAAAAGACAGCACTGATCGTAGCAGTACAAAAACTGACACCAAGCACTTGATCCATACCAGCAGGAGTTTACCACACTAGATAGAGAGCCACTTTAGTGTTAAGGCACCAGGCTGAAAAGCAAGAGATCATGAGTTCAATTTCTGCCTTAGCCATAAAAGCCATCTTGGTGCCGTTGGGCAAGTCAGTCTCTCTCAGTCCAAACCACCTCACAGGTTTGTTGCTGTGAGGAAAATAGGAGGAATAAATACATATATAAATAAATAAAAATAGGATCCAAGCTGCAGAGACACCTCAGAGACTATCCAACAAATAATGGTAAGATGCATGCAGGTACATTACATGGCACAAGCAAGGAGTTGATATCATGTACAGGAACATCTGCACAGAATATGGGCTGCACCCTTCCAGGTCCAGATGGGAGATTCCACAGAAGGTCGTGGAGAATAACAGGGCTTCCAGACACAGGCAGGCAGGCAAGCCAATCAATCAACTAGACATTGTAGTAGTAGGCAAAGACCAGAAGATAGCAGTGCCAAGGACGAGAGAAGTGCCAGGGCCTGAAGGAGGAACTAGACAGGATGGAAAGGGAATGTGGGCCTAATGGTAGTAGGAGCATTCGGGGCTGTGACTCCTAAGCTGGGAGGGTGACTTCAACAGATCCCAGGAATGACATCAGAGTTCAGGGCTAGGAACAGCTGAGATCCTGCGCAGAACCTCAAGCTCTCAGGCCCTGGTAAAGAACCCAAGATTGAAGAAGACACAGACCACCCATAGGGATGAGAAGGGTATGTTACATACATGCATACCATATAAAACGAGCAAGTATAGGAGATGAATCTCTGTTGTAGCTGATAAACTTCCCAGGTTTTCCATTTGCCTGTAACCTCAGCCTCAAGAGGAACATGTCCTTGCCATTTGCTCATGATCCAAAGGAAGGTAATCTCTTCTGCAGGGGCAAGAGATAGCAATAGCAATAGCAATAGCCCTTAGACTTATATACTACTTCAAGGTGCTTTACGGCCCACTCTAAGTGGTATACAGAGTCAGCCTCTTGCCCACAACAATCTGGGTCTTAATTTTACTGACCATAGAAAGATGGAAGGCTGAGTCAACCTGGAGCCCCATCAGGATTGAACTCCTGGCTACGGGCAGAGTTAGCTGCAATACTACATTCTAACCACTGTGCCACCACAGCTCTTGATCATTCTACTCATGATCTCTCTCCCAAAAGCCAGTGTTTTCTGAAGCACTTCACTTGCGGTTCGGAAATAACCACAAGAAACTCCATCTCTAGAAAAGGCCCTAGGCATGTTTTATTTGAGAAAATATTAATAATGGCTTTTCTTCCTTGGTTCTAATGTTAAAAGTATCTATGTCCCTTATTTATTTTCAAATTATTGCTAAAATCAGGCATAAATAAATCTAATTTGGAGAACTCCAGACAGCAGTACTGTTTAGGAGTTTGTTAATAATTTTGTCGTGAAAGATATTATCCTGGAATTTTAAAAAAGTCTCTCAAAGAGGACTGTAATAGAGCTTAAGAATTCAGCAAGGTGCAAAGCAAAGTACCAAAGATACCCCAGTGAACACAAAAAAACCTCTAACCACAGTCTTATTTGCACATTCGTTCAAATATTGTGTTGAAGCTGCCAGTTAGTACCATTTCCAGGCAGAGCACAGAATTTGGGGAATATATACATGTTGTCTTAAAAAAATTAAACACTGTAGATAAAAAAGCATTCAGGAAAACAAGGTTTTTGATAATGAGGCTTATTATTGAAAAATGAATAAAGCTACTATGAAAAAATTCCAGCAACTGCTATGCATGAAATGTGAGCTGTATTTAAAATAAAATGAAGGTTCAGATTCTTGTTTCTGTTTGACCTGCCTGCAGGATACAATGGCTAGAAGTCACTCTTTTCCAGGAAGGAGAGATTCTTCACTTTTCTTCTAGTGATAATAGACTGATCTGAGATGAAGGGAATCACTTGTGACTGTGTGAACACTTACTTTCACGGAAACATGAATTTCATCAAAATTAGGTTAGTTGTGGCATTTGATAATTCAATCACTTCGCTCCCAAAGGTGCTTTTTCTAAAAGGCAACTGGGCTTTCTTGATTTTGACTAGGGATGACAGAATAGCAGTGTTCCAATATTTGAAGTGCTGCCATAAAGAGGAGCAAGTCAACCTATTTTCCAAAACTCCAGAAGGCAGGACAAGAAGCAACGGATGGAAACTAATCAAGGAGAGAAGCAATCTAGAATTAAGGAGAAATTTCCTGACAGTTAGAACAATTAATCAGTGGAACAACTTGCCTCCAGAATTTGTGGGTGCTCCCTCACTGGAGGTTTTTAAGAAGAGCCATTTGTTTGGTATAGTGTCTCCTGCCTGAGCATGGGGTTGGACTAGAAGACCTCCAAGGTCCCTTCCAATTCTGTTATTCTGCTCTGTTATTTTTTTTCTTTGAAAACATTTCACTTCTCATCTAAGAAGCTTGTTCAGTTCTAACTGACTGCAGGGGAATAGCAATAGCAATAACACTTAGACTTAAATACTGCTTCCTACTGCTTTACAGCCCTCTCTAAGTGGTTTACAGAGTCAGCCTATTGCTCCCAACAATCTGGGTCCTCATTTTGCTGACCTTGGAAGTATGGAAGGCTGAGTCAACCTTAAACTGGTGAGACTCGAACTGCCAAACTGCTGGCAGCCGGTGATCAGCAAAAGTAGCCTGCAGTACTGCATTCTAACCACTGCGCCACTGTGGCTCTTGGAAGGATTTTCTTCATATTCAATTATATATTATATTTTCAATATTCATATTTATATTATATTTATACATCCTTCTGTTCCCCTCCAGTCAGTTAGAACTGAAGAAGTTTCTTGGATGATAAGTGAAAAGTTTTCAAAGAAAAAAACCCAAGAAAGTCCAGTTGCCTTTTGAAGAAAAGCGCTTTTGGGACAGCCATGACCTGGATGACTGAGAATCTCCAAAGACAAATCACTTTAGTCTTTTCCCCATAAAACTGATTTAAGAAGAGACAAGATAAAGATGTAAAAGAATTCTACAAGAAATTCTGTTGAGAGCAAGCGAAATGTGCCATCAGATTTTTAATGGGATGATTGTTAAGATGGAAACAGTCCTCTTTCTGCAATCAAAAAATCGATTTAAAACATGATTGAAGTAAAAAATACAGTAATGATAATTTAGTGAAAAAAATAATGTAGCCATGTTTATAAAACGGAACTTCCAAAGAGAGCTTGCATCAGAGAATTCACATTTTAAAAACTGCATTACATAATTATGCAAATTAAACAACACAACCAGAGAACAAAATAGGGCTATATGAGGTTTCCCAGAGGGGATTTGATTCAAAATATATTTGCTGATGATCTTGGAGTCCTAGTCGACAATCACTTAAATATGAACCAACTGTGTGCTGCTGCAGCCAAAAAAAGCCAATGCAAATCCTAGGCTGCATCAACAGAGGGATAGAATCAAAATCACATGAAGTTCTAGTATCAATCTATAAAGCCTCAGTAAGACCCCATTTTGAATGCCGCATCCAATTTTGGTCTCCACAATGCAAAAAAGATGTTGAGACTTTTGAAAGAGTGCAGAGAAAAGCAACAAGGATGATTAGTAGGCTGGAGACTAAAACATGAAGAATGGTTGCAGGATTGGGTATGTCTACTTGTCTAACCTAGTGAAGGACTCGAGGAGACATGATAGCAGTGTTCCAATATTTTAGGGGCTCCTACAAAGACAAGGGGGTCAAACTATTTTCCAGAAGGCACCAGAAGGCAAGTAAAGAAACAATGGACGGAAACTAATTAAGGAGAGAAGCAACTCAAGGAGAAATTCCCTAACAACGAGAGCAATAGATCAACAGAACAACTTTGCTCCTGAAGTTGTGGGGTGGTCCATCTCTGGGGGCTTTTAAGAAGAAATTGGCAGCCATTTGTCTGAAATAGTATAGGGTCTCCTGCTCAAGCAGTGGGTTGGACTAGAAGACCTTTAAGGTCCCTTCCAACTCTATGTTCTATGATTTTATCCCTTTGGACCGAATTTTAAAACTGAATCTTCAAATTGAGTTCTGCAGCAAGCTGAATAAGTGCCATTCAATTGTTTTGGAGAGATTCAAAGGTGATTCAAAGATTTGATGGACTTTCTGGGTTTGATGAGGCTCAAACATTGCTTTGTGTTGCATGCTTCCATCTCAGGTATGGAAAATCAAAGTTTCTCTAACATTGATATGAGCTGTTGGTATCTCACTCTTTTGCCAGAATTAGTCTAAGTGATTTTATCTGGAGAGATTTATTTATCATGTGGCACGTTCACATCACATCTCAATAAAAGCACAAGAGATAAAAATACAAAATATAAAATATTATAAACATATGTCTAGATTACAGATCTAATTTTTTGCTTCATTTGTCACAGCCAGGAAGGAAATCGGCAAAGTCTCCATTATAGGCTCTGTTTTGGCAGTCTGTCACTCTAGGTTGGATATTTTGTTTTTCATTCCCGCAGTCACAATTTTGATGATTGTATTTTGCCCAATTTATAAGGGCATCAGCACAACTACCACAGTCAATGTGAATTTAGTTCAGTGTTGTCCATATCGCATAGGGCTAGTCAAATCCAGGTGTTTTTTTTCCCCCAAATGCAAATTTGAACATTGTGGGGGGCAATTTTCTATCGAATATTGTTTCCACGTATTAGAAAGAGAGAGAGACGCAGACCCTCTAATTTATATATTTTGTTTCAATCCGTGTTCCTTTTCCTATTCCCTGTCCCTTCCTCCTCCCCCCTTGTTTTCTTTCTAGTAGTCATTTGTTCTGTTCTGTGCAATGATTAGCCCTCACGGTGAGAGGCAGATTGGAAGAATATGCTTCGTGTTAGCTATTATGTATAATGCGGGGCTATTTCTTTACGCCAGAGTGTGCCGAAAAAAGGGGCAACCTTTTTTCCAGGTTCTTTTGCAGGCATTTTATTTCCAGAGGATGCCGACCTTGCCAATAAGCCTGCCGCTAACACAGATCATCACAGGAGAGTTACTATTTTAGAAAGAACTTACAAATGAAGTAAGTAATAAAACTTTAAATTATGCAAGTGTTTCTTCTGAAGATGGCGAAGGCTTCCTTCGCTATTGGTGCAAGAAAATTTCTCTAACAGGTGCATTTGGAATTCTACCTTTTCATTTTATCTCCAGCAGCTTTCCTGGAACTGCAGAGAAGATAACTAAAGCAAAGGAGGAGAACTGGGGCTTGGAGGAATTGGGAAGTTTGGTTCATCCTCAGTAAGGGCTTGCTTTCTTCAGTGAATTTCCCTGAAATTCAGAATCCCCTCCTCTTACCCCTGGCCTCCTCCTCCTCCTACCCCCCCCCCGAGGTTGGCTTCATATACCCTCCTTCCTTTTCATTTATGCATCTGATCCTATTAATGGCAGCAAGATCGGGCAGCGCTCTTGTGCAGAGGACCAGCCTGCTGCTTGCCATTTTTATTCCCTGGGTATTTTATTATAAAGGGATATTTGCATGAAAATAGCATTTTTCTTTCACAATAATTCATCTGCTCCTGCTTCTCCCATCCCTCAGGATTTTACTGTGGATAAGCATTGTGTATTCCTGATGCTGTCACAGACACAAAAAACACCCAATTATTTAAATGATTTTAACTTATTTTCTTCTTCTTCATGAGTTGGCTGTTCAGTCAGCACTGCAGTGAGCTGAAATAGATCACCCTCAGCAAGACAATCCCTGTAAATTGACAGCAAAAAATATTTTAAACAATCTGGACAATATGTTACAATTCCTGTTGCATTTAAATCTTGTCTTTTCCCGCATCGATGCCTTTGTGTGTTTGGTGCCGCGATTTGAGGCTCGGGATAAACAGGGCACGGCACCCAGAAAAGCCACTCAGGGCCAGATTTTATTTATTTATTTATTTATTTATTTTCACATTTATATACCGCCCCATTCCGAAGACTCGGGGCGGTTTACAACTTAT
>JANHFL010007441.1:9350-21943 GCA_032468155.1 Oxyrhabdium leporinum
TTTTTTTTAATATTGTGGTGACCCAAACTGGATGCAATATTCCAAGTGTGGTCTTACTAAGACATTACAAAGTGGTACTAGCATTTCACGTGATCTTGATTCTAACCCTCTGTTAATGCAGCCTAGGACTGTGTTGGCTTTTTAGGGCAAAAGCATCATGAAACACATTTTACAAGATTGCAGGATATCTTGTAAAGCCGTGAGTTACAAGATCCCGCAATTGCAATTGCAATGACATTGCAGTGAGGACAATTAAGCAGTGGAACAGCTTGCCTTCAGACGTTGTGGGTGCTTCATCACTGGAGGTTTTTAAGAAGAGGCTGGACAATCATTTGTCTGAAATATGTGTAGGGTCTCCTGCTTGAGCAGGGGGCTGGACTAGAAGACCTCCAAGGTCCCTTCCAGCTCTGTTCTGATTCTGATTCTGGATGCTGCAAATGTCCATTAATTAATTAATTTTTCATACATCTTAACTGCCCATCTTTCTCAGAGAGGGGCTCTAGGCAGTATACAATTTAATCAATAAACTTTAAGCATTTAAAATGCTTAAATGCAGCTTGGTTGTCGGCTGCCTGAGGTTTGATCATGTGACATCCAGGGGAGTGGGGGGGGAAGAAGGCAGCTGACCATTAAAGCTTTAAATCCAGATCCTAAGTAGCCCTCCTCCCCTGGTAGGTTTGTCATAACTTCGACTGGTTGCTAAACAACCGGTCGTAAGTTGAGAACTACCTGTAATACAATCCTTTAAATTCTGTTTTTTTCATATCTCAATTGTACTTAATTGTCCTTCTCTTCCCGCCCCCCCCAACATAACTTTGAATGGTTGCTAAGCAACTGGTCATTAAGACGAGGCCTACCTGTAATACAGATTTTAAATTCTATTTTTTATGTCATTCGTACTTAATTGTCCTCTTTTTTTCCCCCTCCCTCCCCCATAACTTTGAATGGTTGCTAAGCAACTGGTCCTAAGACGAGGCCTACCCGTAATACAGTGTCTCAGTGGTATTTAATTGTCCTTCTCTTCCTTTCCCCCTCCACATCTTGTCACACTATTTTTGTTGTTGTTGTTGTTGTTGCTCAGGTACAGCCATAACAATTTACGGATCACTCGCATCCTGAAGTGCCTGGGCGAGATGGGCTACGAGAACTACCAAGTACAATTGGTGAAGTTCTTCCTAACAGAGACTCTGGTCCACCAGGAGCTGCCTCGGGTGGCGAGAAGCGTCTTAGACTACTTCATGTTCACCGTCCGAAACAAACCCAAACGAAGGGAGTTAGTCTATTTTGCCTGGCAACACTACAAGCCAAAGCATGATTTTGTCTGGGGCCCTCACAAGAAACTCCGGAGGTTCAAACCTCCATCCCTCGAGCTTTTGGATAACCCAGAAGAAGAAGAACATGCCCAGGAAGGAGAGGGAGAAGTTGTGGAGAAGGACAGCGTTGAAGCACCCCAAACAATCCCTCAGAGACTTACGGAAAAACCTGGGCAAGAGGAAGCTAGAGAAACTCTAGAAAAAGAGAAACCTGGCTTGTCAGAAGAGAGTTGTGTTGCTCACCATGATTTAGATACGACAATACAACATAACCACAGGGAGCAGCCTGTATCCAGCATTAGTGCCACGTTGAGCCTTTCAGACAGTAACTCTGTGCAGGACAAAGTTATCGGGAGGAGAACCGACTCTGTAGAAGATAGTGAGCTGTTACAAGATGGGGAGGTTGTAGAACCTCAGATGAAGCCTGTGGATGACTGTAAGACTTCCAGAAAGGCAAACCAACCTCAACTTGCATTGGTGACGCTAGCTAAGGCAGACAGCAAAGAAGACCTAGCACCTTCCAATTGTCCACTGGAAAGACAGGACCATACTGATGAGTGCGTGGGTGAAGCTGAGGGAGAAAACCTCAAGGAATCTAAGAAGAGGAAGTTGGAGCTGAGCAGATTAAGTGGAGAAATCCCCAGCGCCTCTAAAAGCCTCAGTGATATTGAGAGGATCTCCCATAATCTTGGCGAGGTGGTCATTACGAAGGAGGAAGTTAGCTTCTTGGCCCCCGAAGATGGCAACGAGGACTTCTCAGATGGGAAGGAGATTGAATCCCTTGATACGTTGATCAAGAGACGGAAAGTAGACGTTATACCCAAAGGTGGTTCTTCGGAAGTGGGCTGTGAGGTGATCCCATCCGAGGACCAAGGAGCAAGCTGTAGTACTCATGATGTTAAGGAGAAAGATCTTGTCTGTCAAGAAGAAACCAAAATGGCGGCTAGTCCTTCTGTAGACACTCTGACGGGACACAAGGCTGGAGGGGTGGATGTGTTGGTTGATTCTAACAAGAATGTCCTCCCTGGTGATGGCTCTCTGCTGGAGAAAGTGGATGAACAAGAGGCTACCGCTCCAACAGAAAATGAGGTCCCTTGGTTGTCTGAACCCATAACACCTCATGAAAGGGGTGTAAGAAACAATGCAGGATGGAAAGAGCAGAAGCTTGAAGAAACTTCTGATGGTTCCCTAGAAAGTAATGAAATCTCCAAAATAAAGGAACATGAAAACACCACGGCTGGACCAGAACAAGAGTAGTCCTATCCCAGATTGGATGAAGCCGTCCTAGAAATACTAGAGGTCAGAATGGGATGTATCTTTTCAGAAACAGATCAAAATAACCTTTTGCTTGGTTTGTGGTCTGGTATCTCCAGCTTTTTATAAACATGACACCTACTTGACACCTAAGGGTAAATCTTTGGGATTACTACATTTGGTTGGTAAGTTGCGCATCTGATTATCCCATTTCTAGAAATCCTTTATCTTTTAATTAATTGCCAGAGGGCTGTGTTCTTTTTTAACAGAAAGCAGTCACCTGTTCAGTACAAGGTACGCAACCTTACAGGTGTGTTTTCCAGTGTTTACTAGATGAGCCACCAGAATGTTATTTGCTAAATTAAATTTGTGTTTGTTAAATAAAGATCTTTAACTTTTGGAGGTGACGTTTCTGGTTTCTTGATAAGGAAGGATGAATTAAACGGTCTTCCGTAGTTCTGTGTGTTACCACTCTGGAATAGGGACCCAGAGCATTGAGAAAGAAAAAAATAACACACAGGTGAATTACAACCACAATTGAGCCCAAAGCTTCTGTTGCTAAGCAGCACAGTTGTTAAGTGAATTTTGCCTCGTTTTACAGCCTTCCTTGCCACCGTTGTTAAGTAAATCACTGCAGTTATTAAGTTAGGAACACAGTTGGTAAGCGAATCTGGCTTCCCCATTGACTTTGTTTGACAGAAGGTCGCAAAAGCGGATCACATGACCCGAGGACACTGCAACCATCATGAATATGAGTCAGTTGACAAGTTTCTGAATTTTGATTTTTAGGACTTATGGGGATGCTGCAACGGTCATGTGTGTGAAAATTGGTCATAAGTCGTTTTTCAAAACTTTTGTAACTTCAAACAGTCACTAAATGAAAAGTAAGTTGAGGAATACCTGTATCTAATTATTCCCAGTGGTGTTTGTTGAGTGAGGGCACAGACTTCTGAAAACACAGGCAAGACGCTCATAACTATTGACTAAAATTGAACTTAAATTTGTTTCTTCTCTTGCTATATTGATAGCCTCCTATTAATCTTGATGGCGTTCCTATGAGAGATTGAGGATAGTCTGATGTAGTGAGAAAGAATAGTAGAACCTGGAGGCGGAGTGAAAAGGGGACTTAGCCTAGAATCCTTACATAGCCACAAGAGAACTAAATCCAACCCCCTTTGAGTGTCATTAGATACTCTAAGGAGGTACCGATTGTTAGTTGAGAAGATTCTTATGCATGGGCTTTTAGCAATAAATCAGTTTCATTGAACTTTTACAAATGGATCTGGTCTTTCACACCTGATAGATAGGAAAGGAATGAAGGAGATTTAATCAAGAGATGGCAGCTAAATCTATTGGTGTTTTCTCTCATGAACTCATCCCAGCTGCAGAGAAATCTGGAAAGAAGCATTTTGAATCACTCAAGGAATCTACCTTATCAAGCCACGAATAAATGAGGATTGGAAATTCTGATAGTTTCCAAGATTCTATGCAAGTAATCCTTGGCTTCCAACCATTCATTTAGTGACCATTCGAAGTTACAATGATGCCGGAGGGGAAAAATGATTTACGATCATTCCTCGCAATTAAAGCCATTGTAACATTCCCATGGTCATATGATCACAGTTCTTGCACTTGGCAACCATTTAGCAATGATCGCAGTATCCCAGGGTTACGAGGATTGCTCTCTGCAACTTCAAGGCAGCTTCCAACAAGCAAAGTCGATGGGGAAAGCTGGATTTGCTTAAGGACCATGTGGTTCACCTCACAACCATGGTGATTTACTTAACACCTGTTAACCACAAAAAGTTTTGTAGCCCGGCGTGACTCGCCTAGCAACTGCATCTGTTCTGGTTCCCCCTTGTAAGTTTAGGGCTACTGTATTTTTCACCACCTCAAACAAAGATTGGCATTGCTAAAAGCTCTGGAATGTAATTCTTGCTTGCTTGACCTTGCCATTTGAGCTGATGATTAACCTGGTATGTATAAAGGAAAAATGAACGTGTGTTTTAGAAGAATGGAACACATTGACCCAAAGCACCAGGAAGGTTTACTTTCCCAACTAGATCACTGTCAACACTTTAGAAGAAACCCAGAAGCCCAGGCATTTTTTCTAAAGGTGCAAGTTAGCCTAGAAGCTTTCCAGAAAAGAACACGAAATGAGAAAATTGCATTTAAGTAGACAAAGTAAGTTAATATGCATCATGATAGACAGCAGAAGTAGAGCGGCGGCGTGGTGGCCTAGTGGTGAAGACACTCACCTCCCACTCAGTGGGTTGAGAATTCAAACCTAGGTAGTAGCAGGTGTTTCTCTGCTACGGCATGAAGAAAAAAAATGTCTGCTGTGAACTCTGAATGGTGTCAGGAAGGGCATCCGGACAGTAAATACTCAGCTCTGTCCAGTCGTTCCGACTGTACCCTGAATAAAGGGATTACAGAGTTGTAAAAAGGGAGGAGCAGATTTTATTCATTATAACCCAAATGGAACTGAGAAGGCAACTGGAAGAAATGACATTAAATTTGGCATCATAGTGCAGCCTGAAAGGGCCCAGGCGTTGAGCCTTTTCCCGAAGACCATAGAGGCATTGATCATAAGGTCTTTGAATCATAACTGGTAGCCCTGATCGTTGCCAACTACAAAGTACAATCGGTTACAACAAACAGTTATGCCAAAACAATAAGGTTATACAGAAACAAGACATTGGTGTAAGCTAGTTATTTTTTAGTAGTCCTCAACTTGTGACCATAAGTGGGACCAGACCTGTCACTAAGCCATGAGGTCATTATGTAAGTCGTTATGTGACTGCACCGCATTTTATCACCTTTTTTTTGCTGTGGTCATTAAGTGAATCACCGAGTCATTAAGTGAATTTGGCTTCCTCCATTGGCTTTGCTTGTTGGACGCTGGCTAGGAAGGTTGCAAATGATGAATACATGGTCCTGGGATGTTAAACCCCTATAAATATATGCTGGTGGTGAACCACCTGAATCAATCACATGAACCCCAAGAATTAGTGAAGTTCCTTAAGTGTGGGAATTAGTCATAAGTCACTTTTTTTCAGTGCTGCTGTAACTTCAAATGGTTGCTTCAACGATGTTTATAAGTTGAGGAGTATCTGTATCTACCTACCTATCTATCTCTTCCTCCTTACCCATCCATGCACCTATCCACTTATCTATTAGACGCAAACAACCAGATCCGTACATGTCTAGCTACTTTATTATTCCCTGCCTATAATACAGGAATCTCCCTACATTGGCAACTTTTGCCTAGGAAAGACTAGATAAGACTCAAAGGCATTCAGGGGGCAGCGGGTGTCAGATCTAGCACTCTTGTGTTTACCTAGTGAGTCTAGGCTAATTCCCTGTTTGAGCTCTCCCCCCCCCCCCAACTGGGATGGTTTCTCTACAACTCTGTCATTCAAATGGCCACCTAACTCGGACAGGCCGAAGTATGCACCAATTCCAAGAAAGGATCTCTCCTTGATTCGTTTCCATCCATTGCTTCTTGTCCTGCCTTCAGATGCTGTTCCTTGTGGCAGTCCCTTAGATATTGGAAGACTCCTATCATGTCAGCCCCTAGGAAGGCGATGCTACCAATTGCCAATCAACCTCACTACCTTAGACAAGTCATGTTAGTGAACTCTCCCGTCATGCTGGCTGGGGAATGATGGGAGTTGAAGCCCAGACATCTTCAGGCCTCCAAGGTTGAGAAACGTTATACTAGGTTTAAGGATGTCAGCAAGGAAGGGGTCAAAAACAAGTCAAGATGGCCTCCACCACTGCATTTGAAACTGTCCCATTTGTACATGCATTGGGGTAGACCTTGGATTGCAGAGTGGCAGCTGCCTCTGACTTTTTTGACCCCTTACGTAGATGCTTCTGCTAAGATGGTTACTACCCTGCATGCAAACTAAATTGAGAAACTATCTCTTCAATTGGCATTCATGATGAGATCCTCTTCAAGAGTTATTCTTGTTTTAAACATTGATTTAGACTGAAGAAGTAACTTATAGTCCATCAATGATCCCTTTCTCAGTTTCATCCTGCTCAAAACAAGTGTGCTAGTAATAGGGGAAGCATTATGGGGCAACAGGAGGGCTCTGTTATTAATCCAAGTTACCAGAAAGGATGAATGGACTCATATCTTTAAATCTTCCATGGTTCAGATAATAATCACAGTATGTACTGAATAAATGGCTCCTTGAAACAAGCCAACCTTACTAAAGGAAGCTCAATTATCAGCCATTATCTGGCAGGCTTTGTGGACGTCTTCGTCATGAATTATGTGATGTTTACTGTCACACAACCAATTATCACAGACAGCATTATAGAACCAGGTTTAAATAACAATCATGGTGTTATACACCGCTTCACAGTGCTTTACAGCGCTCTCTAAGCGTTTTACAGAGTCAAGCTGTTGTCCCCCAACAATCTGGATCCTCATTTTACCCACCTCGGAAGGATGGAAGGCTGAGTCAACCTTGATCCAGTCAACATCGAACTGCTGACAGTGGGCAGGGTCAGCCTGCAATACTGCATTCTAACCACTGCGCCATCACAGTTATTTAATTAATATTCTAGGTCGTTAATTGGATGAACAGAAAAATTCAACCAACAGAGAAGGCATGTGAAAGAAGTCAGGTGGGGCTGAATGGCTGTAGCAGTGTTTGTCAACCTTAGTTACTTTAAAATGTATGGACTTCAACTCCCAGAATTCCCCAGCCAGCCATGCCATAGGAATCTAGATCTATAGACTCTAGATTTTTCCTTCCCACTTTAGGTCTAGATAGGATGATATTTCATCAGACAGAATGAGAGTACAATTTGGTGGCCCTTCTGGATCCACAGCTCCTGTTGGAAGAGCAGGTGGCAGCTTCTGGATGTGGAGGCCCTTCTCACAGTCCTAATCACTTCACAGCTCGATTACTTTAATGCATTTTAGATGGAGCTGCCCTTGAAGACCCTTTGATCCAGAATGTGTTAGTTACAAGCACACTTCAGTACACCCATCAACACTGCTACTTTGCAAGATAGGGTTACCAGTGGACTTCTGAGTGCAAGTCCAGTGGTCATCTATGAAAGCTCTCATGGTGCAAGACCTGGGTATTTACAGGATTGTCTTTCTCCAGTTGTTTCCACCCACCTGATAACATCTGGCAGGGTTCCATCATTAAACAATGCCACCTTATGGGACCCAGGAGATATCTCCTCTCTCTTGCTGTGTTTGGTATAGTAACCTCAAAGAGGTTTATGCAGATCCAGCTTTCCTGCCTTTAACAGTCATTTAGCAAAGATGGAAGAACTGGTTGACTGTCATGAGAAAGCAACTAGAACCACTCCTGGAAAGTCTCAACAGTAGTTTTATTGCTCGACTATTTTACAAGAATCTCACCAGACTGACTGCGTTTCCTTGGGAATAGCAAGATAAGGATTCTAGGAGAGGTGAGACGTGTGCTGCTTTCTGCAATGCAAGGATTCTAAGCTTGTCTCTCTTTTGACACCGCCTTCCAGTCTAACTGGAGATTCCACCAGACATAAAAGTAAAGATTTCCTCTGTTCAGTCATATCTGACTCAAGGGGGTGGTGTTCACCTCTGTTTCTTAGCCAAGGGAGCCAGCGTTGCCCGAAGACATTTCCATGATTATGTGACCACCATGACTACACCAAGGAGCATGGAATGCTGTTACCTTCCCACCAAAGCAGTATCTATTTATCTACTCGCATTTGCATGCTTCTGAAGTGTTAGGTTTGCAAGAATTGGAGCAAGGAACAGGAGCTCACACTGTTGCGCAGTGCCCAGGTCTCGAACCTGGACTGTCAGCTTTCGAGTTGACAAATTCAGCATCTTTAACCACTAAGCCATCGAGCCCCCTTGAGCTTCCACCACGCCCTAATCATCATCATCATCATCATTTAACGACCCCATAATCCCTAGCAGGGTGGAGTCTGGGCAACTGAATGGAGCTAGCAGAGTGTTTTAAGGGCCGGATGCCTTTCCTGTCGCCAATGCGGAGTTTTGTTCAGCAGATATATTCTCAGTATGCCCCGAGAGAGAAATATCTGCCTCCAACTAGGATCAAACTCACAGCCTCCTGACTGTGAGGCGAGAGCTCCACCTCTAGGCCACCGCATCACTCCTTCCACCACACCCTAATACTTACATGAAACGGGTAAAAAAACCACAAGGTCATTGGATCTTTGCAGAATCTATTGAGCGCCGTATCCCATTTGTCAAAAAAATTGTCATCATCACCACCACCCCCCGCCCCAAGAGACTTACCCACTCTCCCTTGCTACCAATTTGGACAATTTATTCCTCATCCCTCCAGACTACAAGCGATGGGCTACTAGAGAATATCCATGGATATTTTTGGCCACCATTAACTGCTCTGATGGGTTGCTGTGTTCAAGGATTCTCCAGACAGTAGCTTAATCTTTGTCCCAAAAAAAACCTAAAGGAAGATCAGAACATTTTGCAAGGGGAAATAGGTTCTCTTGAGCAAATAGACGAGATACATTAGCTAAACCAAGCCCTTTTTGTATGTACAATGGGCCTCTTTTCCTGCCTCTCTGTAGCTGAAAGCACACAGCAGGCTCTAAGAAATCTTGAGCTGTGAATGCGAAGCCTCATGTCCGACTTTACAGCTGGACTGGCCCTTCTGCTCCTCCTCCTTTCCTCCCCACCTTTCTGAAGAACCTGGGGTGTTTTTTTTCCTCCTCTCTTTGAATGTTGCTCCTGGTTCATCCATCTGTCTCCCCTTGTCGTTCTGAAAAAACTCCAGAAGGAAGGTGGGTTTGTTCTGAAGGTGGATTGGATCAGCAGGGAAGGAGTTAACTCAAATTGGAAGGAAGAAGAAAACTTCTCTTGTACCTTAAGGAATTAAACAGAGGCAAATATGGCTGGTTTATTTTTCCTCGGAGTATTTTTATCTCAACTTTTAGCCATCGCTTCTGCTCAGGTAAGAGTCTCTTCGCCTTTTGGAAGACTAGAACGTCAGTCCTATAGCATTGAGGGCTAAATAGATTGTTATGCTTATAGATCCAATATCTTCCTTTAAAATAATTGATGAAGATGCTGTATATAACAGAATAACATAATTGGAAGGCATGTTGGGGGTCTTCTAGTCCAACCCCCTGCTCAAGTAGAAACCCTGTAACATTTCAGACAAATGGTTGTCCAATCTCTTCTTAAAAGCCTCTATTTTTGGAGCACTCACAACTTGAAGAGGCAAGTTGTTCCACTGGATTAATTGTTCTCACTGTCAGGAAGTTTCTCCTTAGTTCTAGGTTGCTTCTCTCCTTGATTAGTTTCCATCCGTTGCTCCTTGAAAGTCTCCCTCTGTGGATGCAGCCTAGGACTGCATTGGCTTTTTTGGCAGCTGCCACACACTGCTGACTCATATTTAAGTGAGAGTCCACTAGGACTCCCAGATTCCATCACAGGTGGTGGACATGTGTGAACGCTAAGAAATATTGGACAAAAATGCAGACATGGTTAGAAAAAATGTTAAAGCTGCTTATAGATTATAAGCCAGAAGTATTTTTGTTAGGTATAATACCAGAAAAATATGATAAGGGGAATTTGTATTTAATTCTAGACGGTTTGACAGCAGCAAGGATCGTGTTTGCACAGTACTAGAAAAGTGAGGAAACACCGAGAGAAGAAGGTGTAATTAAAAAAAAATCTAATTGTGCAGAAATGGATCGATTAACAGTAAAGAGAAAAGAAAAAGAAGAAACAGAGTATTTTCGAACATTGGACTTACTTTATAAATGTTTGGATAATAGAGGTAGAAATTAGGAGTGGGGGAAGTTTTATTACGTAAGCAAGTTGACCCAGACAATACACTGTTCACAAAGCACTTTTCTGTGTTCAACGAACATATATAAATAAACTTTAAAGAAATAGATTCCTCTCACACGTGCTGCAGCTGAGTCAAGTGCCACCTATTCTATACCTGTGCACTTGTTTTTTTTTCCTTTTCCTAAGTGTAAAACTTTTCTTTTCTCATCACTGAACTGTGTCTTGCTGGCCAGGGATCAATGCTCAAGACAGCCAACATGCTAACAATGAATGTTTTGCCTCTGGGTTTTCGCCTGGAGATTCTTAACCATAGATTAAGCAAATTGCACCTCCCCTTTCCTTGGTCCAGGATAAGAGGCCCCATTTTGCAAAATTCTTTAGCACAGTCACGAAGCCACAATCGCCAGTCTTCACTAGCATTTCCTGTGACTTCGACATTTGTGGCCAGCCTCTTTAGCGTCACGTGGCAAATGTCAAAGGAGAAGTTAACCGAGTTTTGATTGTAACAATGGCTCCATCCAGCAAAAGCATCAACAAAATGATTCAGATGGACCAGCTCTGGCTGAGACTAATTCACGGCTCTCTTGCAAAAACCCTTTAATAAATAAATTAACAGGCCAGGCCAGAGGCGTGAATCTGCAGAGAGAAGAAATGCTCAATTTAGGTAGAGGGTTCCTGTTTGTCAGCAATATGATCGAGGTCTCCCTGAGACCCTCCAGATGTTACAGAATCCCAGCTGTCGTGAGCCCTGTCCAATATAGCCACTGCTAAGGGGTGATGGGAATTGTAGTCCAGGGATGCATGCAGAAAGACACATTTGGCCCATCCTTAGCTCTCAACAGGCACGCGTTGACTTGTCTGGATCTCGATTGAAGAATTGTTCATTGCGGTTGGTAGAGATGTTGAGAGTAATGGTCTACTCTCTAGACATCGGATGTATACGTAATCCTCAACTTAATGACCGTAATGCAGCCTGCTGTCAGAACTTCGTATTGGGTTTTGAGTTGTTTTTTTGAGGTCTGTCGTAACTTTGAAGATTTACTAAGCAACTGGTCGTAAGTTAAGGACTATCTGTGAGGCTTTGATCTGAGAAGAGATAATTTTGTTGTTTCTCTCTAGTTCTGTGGGTTTTTCTTGGATTCTTGCAACACAATTCTGTTTTTAAGGATTTTTATGGGATTCTTTTCAAATTTCCTTTGTTCCTCAGAATTTCAGAGGTCTATTGGGGATCAGGTTCCAGCAGCTCCCACCCTGACCTGGTCACCTTATTACCAAATTCTAATCAGAGGAGAACAGATCGAGTTAAAATGTTCCCCGCCAGAAGGACAGAAGGGAGAGAGTTACCTCTTCGATCAAATGAATGAAAATGGTGCATGGAAGAAATATACAGAACAGATTGGAAATACTCTGCTGATTCCTGCATTGCGAATGGCTCCAAAAGCAACATTTTCTTGTTCTTACATGGCGAGAAGCAGGGAAGGCAGAAAATCTCTGTCTCAAAAGAGTAATTGGGCTGAATTCACTGTTATTGGTAAGGAGCTTTCTTCTACTTTAAAAAGTGTTTGCATCAGGGTTTCTCCACCTTGACAACTTTAAGCTGTGTGGACTTCAACTCCCAGAATTCCATACGGTAGCTGAGGAATTCTGGGAGTTAAGGTCCACTAATTTAGTTCTCCAGTTGAGAAATACTGTTCACGTTGTTAGAAAGATGCCTGAGAGATTATTATAACATGAAATGTTTCAAGGAGACTCAATACTTGTGTTCATTAATTCATTAAATTAAAAATATATATTTAATTGTTCATGAAAAAAAAAGAGACAGTAAAAGATGTTCAAACAGACCAATTTGTTTTATGCAGTGGTGGGATTCAAAGTTTTTTACTAGTTTCTGTGGGCGTGTCTTGGCAGGCATAGCTAGGTGGGCATGTGACTAGGTGGGCATGGCCAGGTGGTCATGTGACTGGGCGGGAGTGGCCAGGTGGCCATGTGACTGGGCGGGAGTGGCCAGGTGGTCATGTGACTGGTGGGCGTGGCCAAGTCGAGGGCGCTTCTTTGCCCTAATATTTTAAAGAAATATTTTTAAAGATGCATATAAATGCTATCTACACCAGGGATTGCCTTTAGATATTTCTAAGATACCCTACTCTTCATGCAACCCACCTCCAAAATCTGAAATGAAATGTCTGCACCCCACCTGTCAGATTAATTTCCAGAGTTCTCCA
>JANHFL010007442.1:0-34033 GCA_032468155.1 Oxyrhabdium leporinum
TTATGTGAACCGCCCCGAGTCCTCGGAATGGGGCGGTATATAAATTTAATAAATAATAAAATAATAATAATAATAATTTATAGTGTTCTGAGAATTTCAGTTATTCTTAGCAGTTCTTAAAAACAGTCTTTCCCAATCTGTTGGCATCTAGATGTCTTCAGTCAATACACTCATCATCCCCAGCAGCAACTGCAAGATTTCCAAGCTGGAAAGGATTTAAAAAGAATAATAAAAATCATTAGGTTTGAAAATAATTCCTATGAAGAAAGGCTTTGATGTTTGGGCCTTTCTTGTTAAACAAGGGTAATTATGATGGAGTAGTGGTAGTTATGGTTATTACAGTGGTATATAAAATTATATATAGAATGGAGAAAATTCTACAGAGAATTTTTCCTCTCATAATACTAGAGTTTAAAGTTATCCTATAGGGATATAAGGATAGGGATAAAGTCCAGCAAGAGAGTGATTAAAAAAAAATTATTTACACAACATGCACAGGTAGTACTTGACTTATGACTACAGTTGGGACCAGAATCTTGGTCGCCGTTGAGCAAAGCGATCATTAAGTGAGATGTCACATGACTGCTTCACTCAACGGCCACAATCCCAGCATTCCCGGTAATGGTAACTAAGTGACAAATGCTGACAAATGCTGGATTAGATGGATCTTTGAAATGATACAGTAAGTCTTTTCTTAAGTTCATTACATCTTTACTGCCTTAATGCTTAGGCAATTACAAACTGGAATCTAAACAAATAATTTAAATAGTTTCAAATATTTTAAAATACATCAGATATGAATAAAATATTAGAACATTATAAATGGATTTAAGTAGGTGCTTAAATTCCTTTTCATTTTTATTAAATATATACAATTGTAGATGAGAGCTGCAGCCATTGGATGCATTACAGTGATGCTACAAAAACCAGAAGTGAATGGGCAGAAGAACTGCTGCAAGAGTTCAAAGGAAATGTTGAATTACTTAAGCAGGCTGTGAAGGATCACAATTTAGATTCTCCAGTTAAATCCCCATTCCAGGAGTCTCCACAGCATATACAGATAGGTATTTACGATTTTTCATTTATCTTTATAATCTGTTTGTTGACCCAGGTCCTATTGATTTGATTTGATTTGATTAAAAACACCAGTACATTTGCTTTGAATAAATTTGGCTATCTTTCTTTATATTTTTGTAATCTTTAGTCATACTATATTGTAGTCTCCCATGTAAGCATAAAATTAATTTGGAAGATTGATGCTTATAATATAAATAATATTTATTAGTGAAGATAAATAATGTATTAGGTTTCTAATCCTATATGAATTGTGCAATTAATGAGTCAGTGTATACTGTTTCCTTTCATTGCCTTCTCTTATTGAAATTTTAGTTTATTTTAATTATTTCTACATTACCCGGCAACATGAATAGAGGGGATTTTAGAAGGTAGACTACACTGTATGTGCTTTTATAAATTTTGTTTCTTGTAGGCAAGGATCAAATGTCAAAAGGAATTTCTAAGACTTTTGTGTCATCACAGCAGCCAAAGGAGAAATTGATGTCTAGCCCAGTGGTTGTTAGACTTGCAGATGTCAATTTTTATCAGGTACATTTAAATAATGACTGCTACAACAAATTAATATTACTATTCTTTTATGTTCTAAAGTATGAGGTTCTTAATGCAAGTGTTGACTATCAATCAAAATGACAGAGATTTTGCCAAACTAATTGTTGAGATAAAGGGATATTTTCTTATGTGAAACTATTTCTGTTACTTTTTAGTCTTACAATTGGCAGAAAAAATTATTTGATCAGATTAAGCGGACATTATGTCATCTGCCATCCCCTTTGCCTTTCCAGTTTATAAGTTACCAGACTGACAATCAGGAACTATTTGCTGGTTAATTTTTTAAAAAAATTCTTTCCATTGCAATTTAATTGGAGAGTTGGCCCATTTCTTAAGCTTGATTTAGACTTGCCCACTATTGTTCATAGGCATTGATGCATACCTATGCTGGGAAGGCGTTGATGGATAAGTTTGCAGATGGTTGCAGATGAACTGATGTACACACCATCCAAAACTCAACTATATATTGTATGGAGATACATGTCTGCATCCTGATTGGCTGATCCAACATCCTATTGGGAGACAGGCAGAAGGCAAGGCACACTCAAATAACAAAATAGAGGGTTTAAATGGAAATGGAACAGCTATGCAACCATCTCCAAATGGCAGATGCATATGTTCCCTGATGTGCAGTGTAGCAGAAGTGTGCTCCAGGCTTCATGCAATGCTCAGCATGCCCCTTTGAAGATTTCTGAGGTCAGGAGAGGTTTTTTTTTTTTTTTTAATATTATTACAATTGACTGAATCTTGAGCTTAAGTTATAATTATTTATATTCTAAGTCACCTGTAGAACTTTTATGAATAATACATACCACTCCATATTTGGTTATAATAAGCAAGCAGTTGTTTGCCATAGGGTTTTTTTTTGTATGATGAAAAGTATCACAGTTCATGCACCTCAAAAAGAAGTATATTTTGGATTTGCTTGAAGAGGTAACAGGTTAATTTTTCTGTTATGCTATATATAAAGCTTATTAAACCACCCGTCTTGGGATATAATTATCTGCTTCCAGAGGATATATCTCCTATAGGATTTAACTTTCTGAGATGAAATTTCTGTGTCTGATCTCAGAGAGAAGAAGAATCTTACAAACATTGTTGTCCTGGATAAACTGGACTGCACTTAGTCAATTCTTCTTAAGCTGACTCATCCTTAATGATTATGTAATGTTTACAAATTATAGTATTACAAATTTGGATGTTAATATAAATATTTTCTATCTTTCTAGCTAATGCTTTAAATGGTTTCTAGAACCATTTGTATCTATTTCAGGCAATTTAATTTATTTTTCTTATTTGATTTCATTAAATATATAAATGTATGACAAAACATTAAGCTTAAAGACATGTTAACTTATAGTACATATGACATATACACAAATTATTAACATTAATTTTAAGGTATTATATTTTATAGCATAATAACAAATGTTTTAAACTCTGATTTTAATATCATTGGAACCAAACTAGACAAAGGGCTTAGTTATACAACTGTTTAAAATTAAGAAATAATTATTGAAATGTTACAGCATATTAAGAATGACATTTCCTGGTATGCTGTCGACAAATCCAATACCATGCACCAAGTGTCATAAATGGCCACAAAAATGATGTATTGGGGTGGGTGGGTTGGTGTGTGTGTGTGTATTAAAATGAATAACTCCTAATAACTGTGAAAAATGATAGGTGAGAAGTTGTTAACACTTGTACTTCACAAAACCTAAATGCTGAATTTCTTATTTTCAGGTCTCTACAGCAGACCAGTGTCGCCGTTCTCCTAAAACTCTTATTTCTTGCAATAAAAAATCTCTGTATCTCCCACAAGAAATGCCAGCCATTCATATTGAATTCACTGAATACTATTATCCAGATGGCAAAGACTTTCCTAGTAAAATGTTTTCTTATCTTTTCCCCTTTGTTAAAATATTGTAGCTGTTTTGAAAGTAGAGTAGATCTTCAATTTAATGGATTCATTATTTAGCGGTCTGCAGACACAGTGAACCATATTCCTATTTGGAAATCTCCTTCAAATAATGGCAATCCCTTTAAATCCAAAGTTGTCTGAATAATTTTGTCATATTTTCTGCAGCAATATAACATAACACAGATTATGTTTTTTTGAATAATTATGTTGGTATACAAAAGATGCAGGCATTACGGAAAGGTGTTTGTTAATTACTTTCAAATTAACAGACATTTGGGAATAATAGATACTCTTACTTCCCATTCAAACCATTAAAATGAAGTTTCTCCTATATTCAGAGCAGATACATCTATTTCTAGCAGATACATCTGAGAAAAAAAATAGGGTTAGGTAGATATTGATAAATCAGATGTAGATTTTTTTCTAGCTTTGCAAAACATAAAAAAACATAAATAAAATATCTAGTGTTAGTTAAACTGACTTTCTACTGCTTTGCTATACCTAATCCCAGCACTTCAAAATTAGAATTCCTACTTGTATGAAATGTGCCAATATTTTTTTCAATGAAATTATAATAGACATGTTCTATCCATCGCAACCTAAGAAGGGAAGAAAAGTTGGAGGATTACATCATAGGGCAGGTTTGACAAATATTTCAGAAACAAAGTTTAAGACTATTTAGCACCGCATATAACACATTTATCTTGTTTAAAACAAGATTCTCCAACTCCAGTCCATGGGTTGGTAGCGGTCTGCAGCATGTTGGGAACTGTGCTGCACAAGCTGCGAGTGAGCACATGAAGTTCCATTTGCCCATGCGTGGGATTAGGTTGTATGTGTATTATCATCCCCCTCTGCCACCATGGCCAGCTGCTACCACTGCCAGTCCTCGGAGCTGAAAAAGTTGCTAACCACTGGCTTAAAATATTTGCTATATGATTAAAAATTCAGTCTAAGAATAATGCTTAATTTTTTCACTTTAATATTGTCATGGCTCTTCTTTAAAACTGTTATATTATTGCCCAATGAAAAATTACCAATTTGTTGTAATATGAAGGATGCTTTCATTATAGAGAAATCCTTATGAGATTATGAAGGGAAAATAACCCTATCCTTATAATATTATTTGTCCAAAGATGCAGCCCTGTTCGCTACACTAATCAAATACTTAAATCCTGACACAGAAAACTGAACTGTTTCATCGTGATTTTTTCTATTGCATATTTTGGTTGATTTTTTCAAATAGTTGCAAATGCTATGTCCAGCTGTTAATGCCCCACATTATTGCTTTTGCAATGTTCTCTGTATATTTTTTGTAAGTTTATAGCAAGTATCTAGTCATAACAAGCTGAAATTTTCTCCTGGAACTCCTTTATACAATATTATATCAGATTGCATATCTTGCATATATACACAGATGCATATCAAGTAGGCATCTGTATAAATGATCTTAAGAATGGGTAGATAGGTGGAGAGAAACTGCCTCTACACTCGCTAGTAACAGGCATTTAAAGCAGAAGAAATTATCTAAGTGGTGGTTAGATTATCAGAATTTCCCCCTTCATGGTTGCTGCCTTAGTGTTTGCTTATTATTCTTACCATAAAGAACAGTAAGTATTTAAATGATAGTTCATTGTTGTAAAAGAAGATTAGACTGCTCAAGAAAGCCTCAAGCTTTGCAGAAAAAAAAATTAAGGACTATCTTCCTAAATATAATGAAGTCAGAATATGTTCAACATCGCAAGATTTTGAACTTTATTAAAGTGGATGGTAGAATAATTATAAAGGAACTGAAACTAGAATGGGAATGGAATATCCTAAAAGGGATAATAGCTATATAAAAAGCTATGTATTGCAATTTTTTGTTGTAAATTTCACTGATGTTTGATTTTTTTTTTAAAATCTCATTTCTACTATTGCAGTTATCAAAATATTATTAGAGGATAAGATCAAGTGCCACACTAAGGAAACCACTGCCATACTAATAACAGCACTATTTTCCTTAGTGCTAATATTCTTCAAGCACCTAGCTTATTATAGTCATAGTAACTCTACTTTTAAAACATTTTAATATGTATAATTTTGTTTTTATTTCCTTTAGTTCCAAATGCAAACTTGTATATTCAACTAAATGCACTACAGTTCACTTTGGATGAGAGAAGTATTCTTTGGCTAAATCAATTTGTATTGGATATGAAACAGAGTCTAAGTCAGTTTATGGCCATGTACAAGTTAAATGACAATTCAAAATCAGAAGAACATGTTGATGTTCGAGTTGACGGATTAATGATAAAGGTACAGTTTGCAAAAGCATAACACAACATTGCTAAGTGTTTGTTTCCTATATAGAATGATGCATGACAACAGTCCTCATTTTGAAAAATTGAAACTGGAGCCATTTTTAAATGACAGATCATGGACAGTGTGCCAGTGATTGCCTTTGTTTCTAATTTTTATAGGACATTTGGACCTTTCAGATTTTTAAATTTTCAAGTTTTTAACATAGCTGAAAGAACCTGCATGTTTTTAAATATATTTCTCAGTGTAACGCTGATACCATATAATATTTCCAGAGTCTGTGATTGTATATTATAGATAACATTGATTATTAACATTTTATAAAAGATTCTAATAGTTGTGGGAGAATATACATTTAAGTATATGCATTCTATGTTCATAAATTAATGGTAATTTATAAATTAATTAGTCGCCACGCTATAGGGTTGGATGTTTTAAACCTCCCCCACTCATACACAACTATGGGTAGCTTCTAAGTATTAAAGCAACAATATAAATGCCTGGTGCAAACAAATCAAATAGCTGGATTGTTTGAACCTAAAAAGAATGACAGTACAATGGGCACATCAGGAAAAAAAAACGTTCAGAGAATCAGTAATGTACCTGTGGAGATCAATTTATAAATATCATATCAGGGATAGTAGTTGTTTGATAGTTAAGGGCATATGGATTTCTTGGGCATAGAAAACTTTAAAAGGAATACATTCCTCTGCAGAATTACAGCAAGCTGAGATTTATTATTACTTTGATTTAAAACTGACCAAAAATCATAAAACGGGGCAGGTTATAAAGTAGTCAGAACATAATAATAAAAGCAGTAAGATGAAAAAGAAAAAAAACCCAGTTAAATAAATGAAAATACGTGTGCAAACAAAAAGTATTTAACTAGTACTAAAAAATGCAGTGATAGTAGCACTCATGTTTACATGAGAAGTTCCATAATTGGAGACTACAAGAGAGAGGACTCGCTGCTTTGCAATGTATCCAAGCTATTTTAAAAAATACTTTCTGACCATATTAAACATGGACTGGATATTATAGCCAGAGGTGATCCTTCAACTATTTGAGACCGCTCAGGGTTTTAAAGATGGGCAGATCCAACTTCTTTAGACATAGGCCGGATCCACAGTTTCTGTTTGTCCCATAATCAGTTTATCAATCACCCTATCCTGAGTGTAAGAACAATCCTAGTCCAGGGGTCGGCAACCCACGGCTGTGGAGCCGCATGTGGCTCTTTGACCTCTCTGCCCTCTGCCGAACCAATAAACTACTTCTGAAGTTTGGCAAACAGGCTGATCCCACCACTGGCTGGCCCCGCCTCGTCCCTTTCCCCTCCCCTTCCCATCACTCCTTGCCCCACCTGAAAAGGTAAGAGTGACAGTGGGGGATGGAGAAGCAGCCAGGGCTGATTCTCCGGCGCCTCATCTCTTGCTGGGTCTCATGGGCATTTCTTTTAGCCCTTGTTAGTGCTGGGTGTGCCTCAGTTGCTTGGGGAGATGCGTGACCTCTCTGCCCCGAGACACTGGCCGACCTGGCTGCAGCCGACACTGGCCTTGCTAACACGAGGGCTGGCAGGGTGGGAATGGGATCTGGGAGGAGGGGATGAATGAAAGGAGGACGGGCCCACAGCACCCAGCCGCAGCTTTAAACCTCGCACAGGGCACTTTCGTCACCTGGAGGACGCTTTGCAATCAACGCTGCCGGTGGCACCCCTCCACTGGAGGAGTAAAGAAGCTCAGGGCACTGGGAAAACAGGACTGGTCCTGCCAAACCTTGCATGCCCACCCTGGGGGGTCAGGCTCAGAGAAAGCTGGAGCGCTCTCATCAAAGACGCTTGCCTGTCAGCCAGTCAACCCACCTGCCCCACACTCCTTTGCTGCACTTTGGCCAAGCCTGGCTGCTCGCTTGAGGAGCCTCCCAGCTAGGACATCACAAGAAGAGGAGGAGGGTCATGGAAGCCTCCACTGTGGCTTGCGCTCGCTCAGCAAGCCTGGATTTCTGAAAAGTTGCCAAGAAGAAAGAAAAGGAGTAGCAAAGAGCCCCAAGGAGAGCTCGCCAGGTCATCCCAGCCTTGACTTTCCAAAAGAGAGAGGAGAGATACACAGAGAGAGGAGAGAGACAGAGAGAGAGAGACAAGAGTGAGAGAAAGAGGAGACAGAGAAGACAGAGAGGAGAAAGAGAGAGAAAGAGAGGGAGGAAGAGAGAGGAGAGAGGGAGGAAGAGAGAGAGAGAGAGAGACTTAGAGAGAAAGATGAACAACACACCCGAGGCTGGGTGTGGCAAGAGGTGGTGGAAGAGGAGGGGTGAGGTGGGGCCTGGCAGGGCAAATAATTTAACAACTGGTTCTCTGCCCTAATGACCAGCTAGGTAGTTGTGGCTGGGGGGGATCATGTGATTGGGTAGGACTGAGTGATGTCAAGTTGGCCACGCCCATCCAGTCACACCGGTTGTTAAATTATTGGCTTCCGGTGTTTTCTGTGGGAAATGGATCCAAATGGCTCTCTGAGTGTTTAAGGTTGCAGACCCCTGACCTAGTCCAAGCCTACTGCAAATACAATCCCAACCTTGTTTTGAAAAGTACTTCAGAAGTATTGTTTTACATTTGAAGCCATGTTAAGACATTTTGAGTATTTAATCAACTGTGCTTTATTCCTATTTAGTAACATCTGCAACTCCAATTGCCTATAGTGCTTGTCCATTGTCTCTGGTGGCTGATGATTTTTTCACAATGAGTTGCTATGATCTTAGCTAGTCAGCAGCTTCCCTTTTTTTTCTTTCTTCCAGTTGATCCAATAGCTGATAAACATCATGGAGTCTAGTAAATGCATTCCATTCCATTCTGTGAGCAACCTTATTCTCTCTCTCTCTCTCTCTCTCTCTCTCTCTCTCTCTCTCTCTCTCTCTCTCTCTCTCTCTCTCTCTGTGTGTGTGTGTCTCTCTCTCTGTCTCTGTCTCTCTCTCTCTCTTTCTGCCCACTGTTCTGCAATGGTACTCCCTCCCCCCCTTGATGTTTGATCAATGTTACAAAGTATCAATGAATGGTACTTGTAGTCTGAACTAGCTGTAACTCATTATCTTGAAGGCTTTCTCTATATACTGCTTATGTAAACTAATCTGGTTAGAAAGTTATTAGAGTATAAACTACCGTAGTGAGCTTTTTCCAGTGTCTTCTACTCTATGGAACATTCTCCCTTTGGAAATTAGAATGGTGCTGGCCCTGTTAGCCTTTTGTAAGGCCCTAAAAGCCTGGCTATGTTCCAGTGCCTAAGATGCTGAATGTGTTAAGGGCCCCATTTCCTGTCTGTCTTCTTAAGTGGTCAAGTATCTTAGCTGCTGTGTGTGTTTAATTTGGATGTTTCTACTGGTTTTTATTGTTTTAAAATGTTTTTAGTATTTTAATAGTTTTAAACTTTAAGCCTCAAAGAGTCATTGACTGAGATAAGCAGCTATAGAAATTCAATGAATAAATTAAAAAATAAATAAATTAGTTTGTCTATTTTATTAAGTCACAAGGCATTTCTGCCTTTATTAGCCATATATCCTAATTCTTCCCCAGGAAATTATTTGTTAATGTTGTGCAACTATACTCAGTTAACAAATTCATCTTTTCCTTTGCGTCATCAACTTGATACTCACTTATCGTTTACTTCAGACTTAAGCCCAAATCCACTACTAGCCATTGCAGACTACTATTTTCCTCATTCTCTTGTTCAGCAGTTTCAGGGATTGTACAACCCACATTTTGGAGAGCTACATATATTAATAACGTTTACTTATTGATCAGATACTCCTTGGACAATTTACTTTTCTTTCTTGTTCCTCACATTTGAAGAATATTTATTCAATGAATTCTGTTTGAACCTCACATGGTTTTCTAATTAAGTTTACTTTTTTATCATTGTAGCTCATCGTTCCTTCTGAAAGGAAGCAAAAACATAGAGATGATCCATATGCAATTTCCATTCAAAGTTCTGAAATGATTGCTACAAATGCTAGACACTCAGCAAACTGCAGACATTCTGATTTGGAAGCAGCATTCCAAAACTTCAAAGACTCCACATTCTTCAGTAGAACTTTCACAGAGTTTCCCAAATCTTCTGACTGTTTTAATCTTTTACATCCCATTTTTCAAAGACATGCCCATGAACAAGATACAAAACTGCACGATATCTATAAAGGTATTATTTCTCCTCAACTGAATAAATGTGCACTTAAAACCTCAGCCGCGTCAGATGTTTGGGCAGTGCATTTTTCTCAATTTTGGATGGACTATGAAGGAATGAAGAGTGGGAAAGGACGGCCGATAAGCTTTGTGGATTCATTCCCACTTACACTTTGGATTTGTCAACCTATGAGATGTGAACAATCACACAAAGAGCCTTTTTCCAGTCAGGACACTCTCAACATTCTGAAAAGTGAGTCTTGTGACCTTGCTGATCGCCTACAGCATAAAAAACGTCTGAGAGAGTATTATAGTACTGAGATGGAAGCCTTCCCCAGTGGTAGTGAAAATTTGTGCTCCACTAAAAGCACTTCAGGATCTCAGTCTGCATATGTTGCAGACATTCATGTTTTACTTCATATTCAAAAACACGTAAGCATGCAGATAAATCATTACCAATACCTTTTCTTACTTTACCTACAAGAATCCCTTGCATTACTCCTGGACAATTTGAGGAAGGATGTAGAGACTGTCACAGGGAATCCAGCAAAAGAGGCAAATGTCTGTATTGGGATCTTATTGAAAAGTGCTGACATAGCTTTGTTGCTTCATCCACTAGTGCAAGGAAGCATGTGCAACCCTCCTATTTTAGAACAAGGAGGTCCAAGGGCATCAGATCTCTTACCCATGGAAAACAGAGAAGCTTATGAATCAGAAAGCAAGCTAGTTTCTACTTCTACTACACAGATGAACAATTTAGATATTAATGTTGTAACCAATTGTGGGACTCTGAATACTAATCTTAATCTTCTGATAGATCCAGTTTTAAAATCAAATAGTGACATGGATTTGCCAAGTGAAAGTTCATTTTTGAATGATGCAGCAGAAAAACTTTCGAGGAAAATGAATGAAGAAAGCAATAGTGGACTTTTCAGTCGTAGTGATTCAGAAGAAATTTGTGAGTCACTAAGTGACAATTCCTTTCCTAGAGAATTGGCTGATATGTCAAATTGCAGAGAAAACCCTATCAAAATGCCGATGGGCAAGGAAGAAGAGAAAAGTGGTTTCTCAAATAACAAAAGTAAAGCAGAATACTCAACTGTTAAAGTTATAGAAACTGAAACTGATTCTGTGGGACAATCTGAGAAGTTTGAAAATGGCAAAGAAAAATTGAACACAGCAAAAATGCTTGCATTTCAGTCTTCATTAAGGTACAGAAAATATTCTATAAATTAACATGGTTTAGATCCTGGACTTAAGGTCAGTAGAGTAAAATTAAAGGGATTAAAGGTGTTCTGACTGTTTAGATTATTTGTTGATACTACGAAGCTGGAAATTGGTTGTCAAAATTTTAATGTGGGGTTTTTTTTCAGTATATTGCATTGCATCTGTTCTGTACTGTAGTCATAATTTACCAAATTAATCATTTAAACGCTGCTTCCCAAACATTTCTTTTGGCAGTAGCTAGCATACCTATAGGAATGTTCCATGTAGTTCTGAATGATAACAATATATTGGAACAATAATCAGTATGCAGTTGGAGCTGGAGAAAAGTCCATTGTGATTGAAATGAATCAGAAGGCATAATTATTTTTTGATATTCCTACCTATTGCATTCTTACGTTACAAATTCATTTATACAATGGTGGTGGTTGTGAACATTGCATGGATTTCGTACAATACTTACTTTAGGAAATTCATGAAAAATGCAGTTGCCTGCTAGATAAAGGATTTTCTTTTTATCCGGGATCACTTAAAACAAAATCACAAATCTATCATCTTTTAATATGTACATAGACTGTTGGTTCTAACTACAGGATTGTAATCTGAGTATTGAATGCCAGGGTGAATATATTACTGGGTATGATTACTACTTGTGATTTCAGAATATATTTTCATCAACATTTTTTTAATTACATATTTTAAAGGATTTTATTTTATTTTGTATTTTTTTCTATCTTAAGTAATGATTTCCTAATATCTTTATATCAAAAAGTGGAAAGCCTAAGGAATCGTGCCAGTCCAATCTCCCTGCATTCTCTGTTTCTTCTAAGAATATGAAGAAAAGTCCATCACAAGCCTCTTTGGATACCATTTCTACTGACAGTATCTTCTTTGAGGAGCACTACTTGGAAAGTGATGGAAGTGACAGCCAAAGCTTTTTGGAAAAAGGTGTACAAACTTTCTGACACACTTTTGAATATAAACAATACTATCTCTTTTCTTCACAAGTACAAGAACTAACTTTAGTTCATGCTTTAAAAAATATTTTATAGATTTCAGATGTATCTTTTTGGCCTACAGTAAACAAATTACCATAATTAGAAAATATGACATATTGATGGCTCTTTCATTTGTTTGATTGGTTTAATATATTACCAGAGAGTCTGAGTTTCAGATAACTGTCAATATGATTGCAAGTCAGCTGAAATTTATCCATAGCATATTCATCACTGATGAATTTTTAATTATGGTTAAATGGTGATTGTAGGGTAAGGGTTTTAGATACAATGCAAGAAAGAATTCAAACAATCAGATTTCTTTGTAGCTTTATAGCAGGAATCTACATCCTATTTTGGTTAAACGTTGTGCTGAATCTTCCTGTCTATGCAGTCTCTGCCTATCAACTAACTAGAATAGAATATGATATCCTTTTTATCTCTCTATCCCATTTTAAATAGCAAAATTTAATCAAATTAACTTATTTAAAACCAGTTTATTTTATATAGTTTGATGTACAACTAAATTAAGCTACCTTGAATGTTTGCATGTGAATATTCAATCTTTATTCACAAAACATTTCTTTTTTCATAATGTGAATATGCCAGCTATCTTATCCAATAAACCAGTGGAAAATATGCATGATGAAGGCACAGAGAATGAGAATTATGGTGAATCATCTCCAGATGTCCTCAGTGCCATTTCAGAGTGTACTCAGGATGCTAGTGAAGAAATGGTAATATTCCAAAAATAAAGAACACTTTTATATATCTAAACAACTCTTTGGAAAACTAAAATCTTTTAATTGTAGAATTGGGGGGGGGGGGATTTAATGCATAGTTTGATAAAAAATAGTGCTTGCAAAACAAAAATGCAACACAGTTTACTATTTTACTGTTGTCGTAAAAGTTAAATAAGCTTCTAATTTGTACCTCAGACTCTACTAGAGTTTCAAAATGCTTCAGTAACAAAAAATAGCATAAAATGTTGCCTTGTTCAGCTATAATTTTCAGGAAATTGCACCCTGAAACCCTAAATCCCTAGAGAAGAGGAGATGTAGGGGCTAGCAGATTTAATTAGTTCACAAACAGGCCCCTGTCTTTTCTCCAGACAAGATGGATATCTTTGGTTGGTAGAAGGGCTATTTGGAAAAATGATTTATATGGGGCAGTCCTATTTGTCAAGAGTTAGTGGTGCTTTAAAGTTAGTGAACCCTTTTTGATTTTCCATGTTCCTGCATAAATATGCCTAAAATATCATCTGTTGTCACACATGTTCTAAAACTAGATAAAGAGAATCCATTTAAAACAGAGGAATAAAAACATTGCATTTTTTCATTTATTTATTGAGCAAAATGATCCAAAGCTACATATTTATGTGTGGCACAAGTATGTGAGCTTCTGCTTTTAATAAATGTGCCCTGCTTGAGCAACATTTTTGACAACTTTTGATCAGACCTACATATGGGCTTGGAGGAATTTTAGTTGAATCTTCCTTATAGAACAGCTTCAGTTTAAGGAGGTTGTTGGACTTCCTCTTGTGGATTACCCACTTCAGGTCCTTCCACAGCAACATTTCTATAGGATTAAAGCTAGTCAGGACTCTGACTTGATCATTCCAAAACATTAACTTTTTTCTGCTTTAATTAATCTTTGGTGGTAAGACTGGGTATGTTTTGGGTCATTGTAAGATAGTCAGCAGAACTTTCTAGGAGCCATATTTAAACTCTGGATTTCCATTACAGGTAATTGTTGATTTATGGCTACAATTGCACCCAACATTTCTGTTACTTTTGTTGTTACTGTTGTTAAGGGAGTTTTGCTCCATTTTATGATCTTTTTTGTCACAGTTAGGTGAATAACTGCAGTTATTAAGTTAGTATTGCAGTTGTAAAGTGTATTTGACTTCCCCATCGAAATTGCAAAAGGTGATCACATGACCCCAGGGCACTGCCCAGAGGTGAAATCTAGCAGTTTGGACCGATTCTGGCATACTGGTAGGAACAATTATGCACAGTTCGGTGAACCAGCAAATGCCACCACTGGAGGGCCCCTCCCTTCCCACTCCTTTTCACACCTTGCCTGCCTAGAGTCATGTCCGCGGCATAGCTGCTGCTGCTCTCTGGTTTCCTCGCTTGCCTCGACCACGCCACCCAGCTGATCTCTGCCTGGTGAGTCTTCCTTCGCTTCTCCCCAGCTACCTCCCCTATGGGCCAGCCATGCTTCCCTGCCTTCCTCATGGCCCTCCCGGTAGTCCCTGTGGCCAGGCTCATTTGCCTGCTTTCCCTATTCCCTTCCACACAGCCTCAGACCCTGCCATGCTTGCCTGCCTTCTCCACAGTCTTCCACGTGTTCCCTGAGGCCCAGTGCGCTTGCCTGCCTTCTCTGAAGTTCCCGAGGCCCAGAGCACTTCCCTGCCTTACCCATGTTCCCCAAAGCCCAGAGAAGGGCCGATGGAAACACCCCATTTTCCACCTCCATTGCTGTCTGTGCCATGCTGGATTGGGATGGGGAGGGGGTGGAAACAAAAAGCCTATTCGGCTACTCACCAGCACGACAGCAAATCTCTCCTTCAGCTCGCCGGTTCGGGCATTGGGAGCTTGAGGAGTAGATTGTTTGCTCTGAAGTCCGTCTGCTGCTCTTCCAAGCCTGGCTTTGGCTACAGCCGAACATTGGCCAGTTTTCTTCCAGCGCTCATTCAGGGAATCCTGGGAGCAGCAGCATATTGCATGCTTTTCACTCCAAGTAGCCTGGACTGGCTGGGGTGGAGGAGCAGTACTTCTTAACAAGCTCCCAAAAACTGCTGCTGCTGCAAGCCTGGGTTTCCTGCATGAGTGCTGTAAATCCAGTACTCCTTCCCTGCCCAGTCAGCCGGCGCTCCCCTCTCGCTCCAGGCACTGATTCCCCCAGCGGTCCATGTGTGCAACCCCCCAAAATCTGTTTCCCTCTATGACCGGCCTTGGAAAAGCCTCCTCTCACAAGCGCATGTCTGCGGCCAGAGCCAGACTTGGAGCAGCAACAACGGTCCGGGTTGCGTGGAGTGAAAAGCAAAGCATGCAATATGCAGCACTGGGATTCCCTGAACGAGCGCTGGAAGAAAGGGAGTCTGACTTTTCCGGCTCCCCAGTTCGCCCTGTCCTCTTCACCACATCTGCAGCAAAAAGCACCTTGGGGCGCTGGGAAAGATCTCTGTTGCCCTGCTGGCCGGCAGATTGCGAGGCCTGCCGGGGCTCAATGGGCCAGTGCTCATCCCAGGCGAGGCGGCTCTCGCATTTGCACCACAAGACGTGCATCCCAGCAGTAGAAAGCCCATTGGTGGGCTCCGAATCTGCTGGACATAATCGTAAAGCAGCCAGAGGGAGTGGGTTCCCTCGAGTCCCCCGCAGGAGAGCCCGGCAGCCCAGGAACCCCCGGCTAGGTACGCGGGAGTCGTCTTGACCTCTGCCCACCTCCCTTCCATCCAGCCCTCCAGGCACCCTTGCCCAGGCCACAGGGCCCGCCCAATCGCCTCTTGTGCTTGTATCCAGCAAAGCCAGCATGGAAGCGGAACCCACAGAAGCGTCGGCCTCGCTGCCTCCAGCAGTGTCCTGGGAGGCAGAGGAGGAGGCATTGCCCAGCAGCACATTGCCCACGGCCTGTGAGGTGGAGGAACAGCTGATCCTACCCACCTCCACCTCCCTGGACAACAACGAGGACACGGTCTTGCTGCAATCGAGCTCCTTGGAGGGGGAGGATGACCTCCCGGACTCCTCCCTGCCCTCTTCCAGTGGCCGGAGCCGCAGAGCGCCAGCCAGCTGACCTCCACGCTGCTCGAGAGCTCCCCTTTCACCTCCTTGCTATGACAGTCGCCACTCTCCTGGAAGGCGCCTTCTGACGGACTGCAGCAGCAGCTGGAAGAGGCGGAGGTCCGCGGGGAGCAGACTGCGGGGAGCAGGCCAAGACAGAAGCCAAGAAGATGGGCCTGCTGGCCAAGAAGGGCACACCCAGTCAGTGAGAGTCGGCCTGGGCAGCGAGCAGACCAGCAGGAAGCACACCCAGGCCCAGGGCAGGGAGCTGTTGGCGGGCCGGGAGGAGGGAGAGAGTGCCAGTGCCGTGGCTCTTCACCCAGATGCTGCTTCCCTTCAGCTGCCGGGCTGGACTCTGGCCGCGGAAGAGCGGGGAGGCCGGCAGCAAAGTGGGTGGTCTCTGTCCAGGGTTCCAGCCCAGCACAGGAGAAAAAGTATCCCACCCCCATCATCAGGAAGCTTCAGTGACAGGGAAGGAAGGGGCCTGCCCTTGGGGAGAAAGCCAAAGCTAGCACTGGAAGAAAGGAAGTCCGATTGTGAGGGGATGCTTTTCCAGCCTTGGAAAAGCCTCCCCTCACAATTGGACTTCCTTTCTTCCAGTGCTCATTCAGGGAATCCCAGTGCCACATATTGAATGCTTTGCTTTTCACTCCAAGCAGCCCAGACGGTTGCTGCTGCTCCAAGTCCGGTTCTGGCTGCAGGCATGTGATTGTGAGGAGAGGCTTTTCCAAGGCCGGTCATAGAGGGAAACAGATTTTGTGGGATTGTGCTACTTACGCACATGGAGTGCTGGGGGAATCGGTGCCTGGAGCGAGAGGGGAGCTCAGACTGACTGGGCAGGGAAGGAGTACTGGACTTCCAGTGCTTGTGTGGGGAACCCAGGCTTGCAGCAACAGTTTGGAGGACTGCTCCTCCACCCCAGCCATGCGTTTTCCAGTCCAGGCTCCTTGGAGTGAAAAGCATACAATATGCTGCTGCTCCTGGGATTCCCTGAATGAGTGCTGGAAAAAAATTGGCCAATGTTCGGCTGTAGCCAGACCCGGACTTGGAAGAGTAGCAGACAGACTTCAGGGTAAACAATCTACTCCTCAAGTTCCCAATGCCCAAACTGGCAACCTGGAAGAGAGATTTGCTGTCGTGCTGGTGAGTAGCCGAGTAGGCTTTTTACTTTTTCCCCGCCTCCCCACCCCGATCCAGCATGGCGCAGACAGCCCAACCTCCAAAACGGTGTGTTTCCATTGGCCCTTCTCTTTTTTCCCCACTAACCTCTTTTTGCCAGCATTCGGCAGGCAGTCGTGATCTTTAGATAGGCTTTTATTTTGTCAGCCCAAGGGTGGTGGTGGGTGCATGCGAGGTATGTTGGAAATCACCCTGTCTTTGCAGCATCGGTCATGTGACTCAGTGGGCATGGCCAACCTTGCCATGAGTGATGTCCCACCAAGCCATGCCCATAGAACCGGTGGTAAAAAAAAATAGATTCCACCACTGGCACTCCCACTGTCATAAATATGAGCACGTTACCAAGGGTCTGAATTTGATCATATGACCATGGGAATGCTGCAATGGTTGTAAGTGAGAAAAATGGCCATAAGTCACTTTTTTTCAGTGCAGTTGTAACTTCAAATGGTCACAGAACGAAAGGTTTTAAGTTGAGGATTACCTATACTAAATGGTTGCCTAGGCTAGTCTCTGAAGCCTTTTTTTTTTTTTGCATCTGAAAACTTTTCCAGCTGCACTGATTCTGTTTGAGGTACTATATTGTCTGTAACAAACGTTTTTACAGGAGATCATTAGACTGTATTACACATCTATACATAGATATATATTTGTAATTTGATGAATATATAATTAGCATATTTGATTTAACAAAGCATCTTCTCAGTCTTTTGTAGCTAGAAATATTAAAAATCCAAGCAGATGTGAAAAACAGACTATAGTGGTTGCTACTAGCATCTATAATAATACTTCTAACTTAGATCAAATATAAACAACTTTATTTAGCAGTATACAGAACATTTTGAGATCAAAACGTTTTGTCTATAAACCCAAAAAATTGTCTCAAGCTATTTCACCCATCCTGTAAAGTGTTTTGTTTCAAACTTGAAACATTTATGGAATGATGGGAACAGTGCATGTTAAACTTGAAAAAACTGTTTTTAACCTAAAATGAAGTATTTCAAGGTAGAAACATTTTTAATGTAAAACATTTTGTACATCTCTGATTCACAGAACGAGCAGCAAAACTTCCTAAAGCTACTAAATGATGCAAAGTATTTGAAAAAGAAAAAAACCCTGTCTGAATCTTAATAGATTATCTGCATTTGTTGTTTTGTTGACAGATGTCAGTGGTAGTTTTTAAAATATTTGGTATTAATGGTGAAATTGACATCAGAGGTGAAGACACAGAAGTATGCCTTCAGATAAATCATGTTTTACCAAATCAGCTGGGCAATATTAGTGTTCGACATTATCTCTGCAACCGAACAGCAGGTAAGAAATAACATAAGGCACTAACAATATTTTCATTTTAATAACGGTATCTTGAACTGTTCTTTTTGTTAATGGATTATGAAAAATACATTGTCATGTTGAACACATATAGTTTAGAGGGCTATAAATAGGTGTATGTTCCTTTTTAAAAAAAAATCTGGAAACTGACAGTAATGGTTTTTTTAAAAAACTTCAGAAATTGAAACAACCACTTACCGTATTTTTCAGAGTATAAGACGCTCCGAAGTATAAGATGCACCTAGCTTTTGGGGAGGAAAACAAGGGGGGGAAAATCTGCCTCTGCCTCCCAGCAATTTACCTCTTTGCAGCAAACAGCAAAAAGCCTGTTTCAGCTTCAGCACAGCCTGATTAGCACAAGCAGCTAGCTTTTGGGGAGGAAAACAAGGGGTGGGGGGAATCTGCCTCTGCCTCCCAGCAATTTGCCTCCTTGCAGCAAACAGCAAAAGCCTGGTTCAGCTTCAGCACAGCCTGATTAGCACCAGCAGCTAGCTTTTGGGGAGGAAAACCAGAAAAAAAAAATCTGCCTCTGCCTCCCAGCAATTTGCCTCCTTGCAGCAAACAGCAAAACGCCTGGTCTGCTTCAGCACAGCCTGATTAGCAGAAGCAGCTGATTGTTGTTAGAATCAGCCTCCCGACGATCAGCTGTTTCAGGCTGCAGGGATGTCCATTGCATATTGCTGCCTCCGCGCAACCCGTTTTCAGCCTCCTTGTGCCCCATTTTCAATCTGTGCACCCCATTTTCCACCTATTCTGATCCCCGCTGCCTGGAACAGGCTGAAAATGGGGCGCGCGGAGGCTGAAAATGGGGCGGGTGGAGGCAGCAATAGGCGATGGCAATCCCTGCAGCCTGAAACAGCTGATCGTCGGGAGGCCGATTCAAGTGACAATCAGTTGCTTCTGCTAATCAGGCTGTGCTGAAGCAGACCAGGCTTTTTGCTGTTTGCTGCAAGGAGGCAAATTGCTGGGAGACAGAGGCTGGTAGGTGGGGGCCAGTGGGTGGGCAGGGTGTATAAGACGCACAGACATTTTCACCCACTTTGGTGGGGTGGGGGTGGAAAAAGTGCATCTTATACTCCGAAAAATATGGTATCTTGTTGAGCACTTGCATTGGCTATATATAATTGATATTGTAACATGCAAGTTATTTGTCACCATAGAAAAAGAAAGACCATATTTCAAAATAGTAACAGAGTGCCCTGCCTTCCCAAAAGGGACAAGACCTGTTTCCTCTATGCTGAAAATCTGCAAGGAAATTGATAGGACTTTTGCAGCCATTGATTGCCCCACCTCTCCCTCCCTCCTGCCCTCTTTCTCTACACACACTCCCACATACCCCTCATTTGAAAGTACAGTACTTGCTGGAATTCTTGAGTCATAATCTTAAACTTCTTGTTTGGATTAACTGCTTTAATCTAGATTTCAAAGAGAGAAGCTTGACAGTACTATTGTCAATACTTAATACTATTCAATACATCTTAACATAAAGAGATTCTATGGAGTTTGTAATATCAGCATTGGGACAAATGACTTTAAGCAAATAAAAATGCATGAAAGCGTGAGAGGAAGAACATGCTGTACCTTATTGATCTTTTGAATTTCTGTAAGGATTAACTGTTTCTACTTATAATATAAAATTATGGAGGAAACCACTTATCAAAATATAGATCCCTTTATTTGGACTTCTTTTATATCATATTAAAAATAGACTATATAGATTCATTTAACAACCTATAAAGTTTAAACCTATAACCTAATTCCATATTTAATTTTATAACAGGTTCAGATCCTAAATGTGCAGCTGGGCCAATTAAACCAACTCCCGAAGTAAGACTAAGATGGGAAAGTGGACCCAGTGCTTTAATACATTCATTGCAATCTGAAAAAACTGGGTTTCTACAATGTCATGTAGACGATTTTACTGCTGATTTCCTAACTTCTTCACTTATGAACATTCAGCGTTTCTTGGAAGATGACATGCTTGCAGAAGTGATGCCTATGAATGTAAAAATTTCTAATACAAAAATCAACATAAAAGTATGTCATTTTTAGTGAGCTTGATACTGTATTTGTTTGGAGTTTGTATTCACTATATGAATAGGCCAACTCTTATAGAAACTATTTCTTTTAAAAATTACTTAATAGTTCCCATAATTGGAACCAATACATGTACATTTTTTAAAAGTGTTAAGATATAAACTGGCTTTTGTATAGGGCTTTCTCAAATTTGTGTTGTATATGGAGTATACTTTCTCCAGATATATAATTCAATGGTGATTCAGTTATGAGCTTTTTTCATCTGAGTGAATATTCCAAATAATGAACAATATCAGAACTTGACATTTGTTCATTTTGAACATATTTATAAGTGACTTTTTAAAAAAAACCCAAAGGAAATAATCAGATGTTCATGAGGTAATCTTAGTTCTTGAAACTGAAATATGTGCATACTAAAAGATCTGCACAGTTGCTAGTTGCTTTACAAGTGTATTTTAAGGTATCAGTATTTAAAGCTGCAAATAGCTTAAGAGTTTACATAATACTTATTAAGGTTATGTAAAGCAGGACTGTCAAATTTTCGGCCCATGGGCCAGATGCATCACACGCTGGCCATGCCCACACCTGGTTTAGTGAAGGAGAAAAAAGTCCCAATACGTCACGTGACGACATGAGTGACACCCCTGATGTAAAAGATTGTATGCCCTGTTGTGAATCTATCCAGCTGTTAATATCTGCAGGAGATGCTTTGTTGAAGAAGTTCCCATTATAAATGGCCCATCTTGGTCCATCTTTTTGGCAAGTAGGAAAGCTCCTTTCTCCTGCACTGCTCCAAGGTTATAGAAGACACTTCATTAAGAGTTAGGTTTGCTACCATTCTAAGTTTAGAAAATCTGTAATTACACAGTTGTCTTGCCAGGCTTTCAATTGTTTATTAAACTGATTATTCATTTTAATATGATTTTTGTTAACATTTTTATACTGTTCAGTTTTTCAAAAAGTTGGGTACTCATTAAATTAGAAAGCAGGATATTAGCTTAAGACTGATTGGATGAACAAATTAATACAACATTTTCTTTGAGCTGGAATTTTTCTGGTAGACCTGTTCTGTTTTTAAACTCTAAAGATGCAGCAAAGGTGATATTGAGAGATATAAAGTATACTGAGAAATATACGGTACACATATAAAATAGACTGCCAAAGATGAAGATAGAAAAAAGCAAACTGGATTGCCGAACAAATCATGGAAATGGTCAAAAAGAATAGAGAAGCCAAAGCAAAGAGAGACGGAAGTCTCAGGAAGGAACTTAAGAAAGAGTTTCACAGAGCTGTCAAAAGAGACATTAAGGAGTATTACAAGATCTGTAAAGACACTGAAAATGAAAACATAGATGGAAAAATAAAAAAAGTCTTTCAGAAGATCTCTGAACTCAGGAGTCCTCTGAAAAATGGTGCCCTGATTGGTAGGGATTTTTTTTCTCTGCTAATGAACAGCTGATTTCACTGCCAAAGCCAGCTGGCAGCAAACTGCCCCGATTCAAACGGGAACCACGAGGAATGACCCAGGATGACTCTCAGATGACTATATACTTACCTGTGAAGAAGAATACTGATGGTTGCAAATCATAGTAAGAATGGCTAGAAAGTCAGGTGTCTATCTTCTCTCCATTTCATTTTTTTTAAGTGTGCCTTTGTTTTAACATCACTTTTTGAATTTTTTTTTAAGTTTACATTTTAATTGTTAATTATCTCCTTGAATGTTGAACTATTCTAAACCCCCTTACTGTATTATTGTTATTTATTACTATTTATTTCTGGAGTTACAAAACACTTTTAATTTTTCTCCATGGAAGTCATTTGCACGAAGACTTTTTTCTTGGTAATGAAAGTGATCTAATTTGATCCATATTTACATTGGACTCTTACATTAAGGATTTTGGTAATTTTTAAAAGAACTCTGCTCGTTTTTTTTTAACTTGTGCTTGTATCCCTGATCTTTTTCTCCTCTTAAAAATCCTGGAATTTTTTTCCTTGTCTTTTCTTTTGGTTTTCTATGATGGGAAAAATTATCTCAATTTCTCTTGTATGGAACATTTACATCGTTTGTCTTTGACAGGAATTGCCTATTTTTGTTGTGAAAGTCCAGCTACAGTGAAATTTGCAATATATTAAAAATGAAAGCAACAAGAACTAAGGATTGTGAACATTATATGTAATACATTTTCTACAATGCCTATAAAAAGAGATACATAAGAAAGTTCAAGTTAATCAAGTTAATGTTAAGGTTTTTTTAGAAGCCTTTGAAAAAAGAATGGTTTTTAACTTACAAGCAGTCATTGGAAATTTAAATAAAAAATCCAATGAAGTAATAACAGTTATAAATCAACCTAAGGAGGATACCCAGGTATAGGTAACTGAATCCGTATCAGTATTCAACTAGAGTAGACAATATATGTGTATAGTTTTTTTCTTTCTTATTGCACATTTCTTTTGTTTGTCCTGTTTAGTTTTTGTTTTTTAGTTTGTATTTTAACTTCTGAATAAAATAAAATTGATGAAAAAAAGATCTCTGAACTCAGAAGAAAGTTCCAGTTTTGAATTATGCTAAAGGACATCATTGGACAGAAAGTAACCGATTCAAAGGAGATCAAATGAAGATGGAAAGAGTATACTAAAATACTTTACAATATAGATGTAAACATCCAAGATACCTTAGAAGATATTTTTTACTTACAAGAACCTCTAGATATAGAAGAAGTTAGATCAGCACTCTGGTCATTAACAAGTTGGGAAGATACAGGAATTGATGGAATATCACAAAAATATGAGCAGCAGAAGAATCAGAAAAGATCCTACCCAAGCTATGTCAACAAATTTGGAGAATGGCACAGTGGCCAACAGATTGCAAGAGATCAATCTACATTCCAATACCCCAAAGGTGACTTAATAGAGAGAGTGAACTATCATACAATGTCCTTAATTTGTTCTGTTATCCTGTAATCTGGCTGTCTTGTTAAACCTCAAGATGCTAGCAAAATAATGCATAGGATCATCCAATGCAGATTACAAAAAGTGATGTCAGCTGCTCAAGATGGCTTTAGTAAAGGCTAAGGCACACAACAACCTGCACTATGCTGATGACACTACTCTAATAGTGGAAATAGAAAGGATTTGCAAGGTTTACTAACAATTCAAGGAGCATAGTGAAAAAATGGGACTAAAATGTAAAGACCAAATTAATGACAAGGTACAACAACCAGCATTAGAAATCATAGTGAAGATTTTGAAGTGGTAGACAGCTTCTTCCTTTAGGGATCAGCTATTACCAATAAAGGAATAAGAAGTCAAGAAATGTGTGATAGAACACCGTAGCACTTGAGCAGAACAGCCAAGAAGGCCTCGAAAAAGATATTCAGATGATGTACTGTGTCTATGCCTATAAAGATCAGAATAGTGCAAACAGTTGTATTCCCTGTGGCGCTCTATAGATATGAATGGACAACGAAGAAAACAAATAATCAAACAAATCAAAATTGGATCACACTGACATATTTATCCCATGTTTAAAATATTAAACAGTAGTGGTTTAATTGTGATCCATATGTCTGATGTATTTAATTTAGACTGGTTTATCACTCTTCAGATGTAGCCATATAACCTAATCCTGTAGTCACTTTCAATAGATAGATAATAGTTACTGTAGCTAGCTAGATATCTATAGTAGATATATCTACTATATAGGCTATAATAATAGTATTATTTATCCTCATCTTCTTTACTCTCCCTTTTATTGGTAAAATTATTATTCTGCTGCTTTGCATGTACAGAGTGCTTCTGTAACCAAATTCCTTGTGCCGTCTAATCACACAATTAATGTTCCTACATGATTACAAGTTCTTACTTACCTTGTCACCTGAAATTTACATTATTGCTAGAAAATACTTCTGCATGCAGAATTTAGCCTTAACACATGTTAACAGTTTTTATATCTTGTATTTTCTAGGATGATAGTCCTCGTGATAGTTTATCTGCTCCTGAATCAGTCCCAGTAACTTTGTATATTGATCTGCTTATGATACAGAGGAAAGATGATGGCTCATTTTACATTACAGGTAGAACTTTTCTTCCCTTCCCCATATCTAATACTGCCAACATTCAAAGTAAATGTTCTGAAAAATTGATTAAAATTTGCAAGATTTTTCTAAATCTTAATATTTTCATAGTAGTAGTAGATAGCAAGTGGTGGGAGAAGCAAACAGAGCCAGTTTTAAAATTTCAAATCAAGTTCTATAAGTTCTGTCTGTTTGTGATCCATTTTATATTTTTGGCTATTATTTTTTTAAAGATGTATGATGAGAGTCGATCATTAAGTATTTTAAAGTATTAAAATATACAGGAAGTCCTCAACTTATGAATACAATTGAGCCCAAAATTCCTGTTGCTAAGTGAGACAGTTAAATCTCACTTTTATGACCTTACTTGCCACAGTTGTTAAGTGAATCCCTGCTGTTCTTAAGTTAGTAACATGGTTGTTAAGTAAATTTGGCTTCTCCATTGACTTTAATCAATCAATCAGAATAGAGCTGGAATGGACCTTGGAGATCTTCTAGTTCTACCCCCTGCTCAACTTTGGTTGTCAGAACATCGCAAAAGGTAATCACATGACCCCAGGTCAGTGCAATTGTCATAAACATGAACCAGGTGCTAACCATCTGAATTTGGATTACGTGACCATGGGGCTGCTGTAACAGTCATAAGTATAAAAACCAGGTATAAGTCACTTTTTTCAGTGCCATTGTAACTTCAAACAATCACTAAAGAAATGTTTGCAAGTCGAGGACTATCTGTAGACTATCAATAAACCTACATAATTGGAAGCAGCATTTCCATTGCTAAGTGAAGCAGTTATTAGGCAAAGTATCAGGGGATCATGCTGCACTTCCACTAGTCCAGTTGCAGTCATTAGGTGAGCATTTAACATTTCTTCAGTCCTGTATGAACTGCCAGCTCTGCTCACTGCCTCATCCCCAGCCAGACCTGGCAAGCTCCCTTTGGCAAACAAGGGTCTACTGTCCTCCTGCACTTGGTGAGCATGTCCTGGAGCTGCGCCAGTGCCTGGATTATGGCCACAGTGGGAGGAAGAAGACAGCAGAGGTCAGCTGGAGATGAAGGGTGATATAGGTAGCTTGTGGCAGAGTGCAGGGCAGCCCAAAGGGAAGAGATTGATGGGGAAGATGTACATGCTGTAGTCATAAATGTGGCCAAGCACCAAATTTTGATCCCCTGCAACAGCCATAACTCTGAGAACTGTAACTACCATTCATTCACTTTGAATGGTCACTAAACAAGTAGTTGTTAAGCAAGGATTACCTATAAATGTTATCAAGAAAAAGAATTACTGATAAATCTTACCTTTCATTTATCCATACTGGGTTGCAAATAGGATATTCAGTTGAATTGGAGATTGACTAAAAGTACAGACAGTCATAATGAATATAAAGAACAAATTAAGAAGTAAACACCAAAGGATATTTATGGTAGCGATTGACCCCAAATCAAAATAGCTGAAAATCATTATTTACTGTTAGTTAATTTGAATCCCAAACTGGTTAGAAATAAGGCAAATAACATTCCTGAGGTAAAGCATTGTTATTGTACTTTCTCCTAACAACACACTTTAATAAGTGGAATCTCATTACTAAATACTTCATGTTTCTTCTGAACTTTTAAAGTTGTCTCTATTTAATAATAAATTTTGTCATGTTAAATGTATCAGCAATAACAGTTAATGAATAACTGTTAGTTGCAGAAATAAGTATAGTTGTCTACTGATTACTTGTCCAAAATAATTTTCTACCTATGTTAAAGTTGTATGCTTATGCATTTCCTTGATATAATTCCCATTGAACATAGCTGGACTTTAAGAAATCAAATTAAGATTGCATTACATAACTGTAGAAAAATGCAGTTCCAGTTCCCATGTTTTTGTCAACATCATTTGGCAAAGACAGCATTACTGAATCTGATTTTCCCCCCTGTTTTTATTATATTACTGTAAATCTTAGTCTATTATTATATTGTTTGGTATAATACTTGTACAGTATTAATTAAAATTGACATTTTATCACTTAGATAACTTAGAATATTTTCTATCTTTCTAATATTCTGTCGGTATTAATTTCAATTTAGAATATTACTCTTGCAAGCATAAAATTTCTTGAATTTTTCATATAAATTTGAATATATCAGAAAAAAACGGCTGCAGATTACATCAAAGTATTTGTTATGTAATAAAGATTTTGATCTTGAGTTAGCTAATTAGTATGGAAATCTCCACTGTATAATTGCTTCATTCAAACATACACAGACACACACAGGCACAGACACACACACACAACCACATAGCATGTTAATAAAAAGAAAAAAGTACAAGCAAAAACCAATTTAACAAGAAAAATGCAAATATCATTTAAAATAAGGAAAAAGAACTATTGGGTTTCTAACTAACACTATTTTGTATATCTGCTAATTTAACAAATTTATCATTTTAAGCCCCTTTAGAAGCCAGACTGAAATCAATGATATTTTACAATGTATCTATGGGAACCATTCTTGCTTAAATTTGGTTAAATTTCCATTATTATACTGAATCTTAAAGTCTTAGATGTGCACAAGATCAGATTCAGAGCTTGATTCGAGAGTTTAGAAAATGATTGCTTTAAATCAATTGAAAAGCATATAGTCCAATTCAGCACTAATTATGAAGCAATTTTTGGCTTTTGATTTCCACTGACTGTAAAGTGATAATTTAAAACTTTTGCAGTGACAAAACCATCGAGTGGAATGAAGCTTGGCAGCTTTAAACCAATTAGTGAAGGGGAGTTATTGGCTTTTTTTTAATGCTAGATTTAATAAAAAGCATAGAATAATAGAGTAAGCAAAACATTACTGAATACAAAATTGAGTATCTCTTATCCAAAGCGATGGACTTAAAATGTATGGTGACATTTTTTTCTTGTAAGTAGAAGTTAGATTTCTCATTCGCATTCTCTCCCTGTTATTGCAATATTTTGAAAAATATAAGCAACTTTATTTTTTGCCAGTACATGTCTGCTTTTTTTGCAGACCACTGAGGTGTCAGAATAGTCATAAACTCTTATTAGATACCTTATAAATTATTGTAAATACCTAATTGGGGAATTTTAATTTGGTTCTGTTAATTTCAGACCGAATTGTGTTTTGTCTTGAAAACCCAATAAATCCAGGTGAATTTGTCAAATGTACATCATTAAAATGTACAACATTAAAACACATTTGTGTTTTTTTGAGAATATATTCAAATAAAATGCACTGCGAATAACGTTCAGAAGTTTAAAATCATTTCAGTGTAAAAATTTCTAGGCGATTCATCTGTTTAAATATATGAGAAGTAACAGTCCATTTAGATTACCTATATTGTTAAGAAAAGGGTTGAGGGTTAGAATACATTTTAAAAAGGTAGATTTTGGGGAAAACATTCCTTTCCTTTTAAAATACTTTGAATAATACATTTTGAAAAATAAGTTTGATCCCAGTTCTTACTACTTGGATTGATATTATCTTAATGTCATATGCATTTAACAACAATATTGGTAAGAGAGCATTGAAAGTATTTTGTATGTCATATGGAACAGAATAGAATAACAGAGTTGGAAGGGACTTTGGAGGTCTTCTAGTTCAACCCCCTGCTTAGGCAGGAAACCCTATACCATTTCAGACAAATCGTTATACAGTCTCTTGTTAAAAACTTCCAGTGTTGGAGCATTTACAACTTCTGGAGGCAAGTTGTTCCACTGATTAATTGTTCTATCTGTCAGGAAATTTCTCCTTAGTTCTAAGTTGCTTCTCTCCTTCATTACTTTCCACCCATTGCTTCTTGTCCTGCCCTCAGGTGTTTTGGAGAATAGCTTCTTTGGAGAATAGCTCCGTCTTCTTTGTGGCAGCCACAGAGATATTGGAACACTGCTATCATGTCACCCTTAGTCCTTCTTTTCATCAGACTAGACGTACCCAGTTCCAGCACCCATTTTTATATGTTTTAGCCTCCAGTCCTCTAATCATCTTTGTTGCTCTTCTCTGTACTCTTTCTGAACAAAGAATCCTTTAACAACAGAGGCTCTGGGGACACAATAACTCCATTTGGGATCTAAAGGCTTCACAAGTGGAAAGTGAGCATTTTGGTGCGGGAGAGGGAGGGGGAGAAAACTGAAAAACTCTCACGAGCACCTGAAGCACCTTATGCTGGCTAACATCCATTCAGAATCACCCTTTGTAACAGCAACATCATGGGTGGTAACAACTTCAATTCTTGTAATCTCAGGGATCTACTAGCAAGATCAAGCTATACATGAAAAGTGAATTATATCCTTAAATTTGCTTAATGGTTTCTTTTGGAACCTGGGTTCTAAGGGAGAAGGGAGGAAAAGGAGAGAGAGAGAGACATCAAAAGATAAGAGGATCGTTATTACAGGACCTAAGCAAAGTTAACACACACACAGTGTCCTTGCTCTTCATTCAGTTTTCCTACATCCTAGGTCTTATTGTTTGTATTTTCACTGTTGGTTCAGATATTACCACAAATTTTCATCATTTAATGAATTACATGCAGGTTTGTGTACTTCTATGAATTCGAAAGTGAGCAAAACAAAACATGTTGAGCAGTTAATGAAGGGAATTCAGTTAATACATTGTACTGACATTTCCATATAAATTCATTAGAGCAACAATATTACAGACCAGGAGGCCAGTATGTAATTCCAGAATGCAGGAGCCTTCATAAAAATGTCATATTTATTTGTATAATTCAATTTCCACAAGACCACATTTGAGACACACTTCATGACAAAGTACAAGTTTTAAAACTGAAATTGTTTGGAGGTAAATGAGAAAAAATAATACAATTCAACATTCTTTGTTGTTTGTTTATATAAATGCTCTTAATTTTCACTTCCCATCTCTTACTGAAGAGATTCTGCGGAGATCAGAAAGGATCTTTCTAGAAATGGTTTACTGCCCGCATACACATACATTTAAGGTAAATATATTTTAGATATACATGTGGAACTGAAATGAATCTACAGATGGCATTTAAATGGTAACTAAAAATTGTTAATTAGAAACAACAGAGACACTTTCAAAGCAATTGTGCAGGTTTAGGAAAAGACTAAGTTTCTTTAATGATTTGAAAAGAGATACTTCATGCATGCTTTTATATGTTCTGAGGCAATCTTTTGAAAAATTTGCAGAGCCATAGTAAATAAAAAGCCACAATCTAGGTAATAACATTTTTGCTGAATCACCTGCCAAGATCTTTCTTACCAAATTCATAAGCATTTTCAAGATCATAGCATTTTCTATAAAGGCCCTTTCCAGTGGTTTTATTTCATCATGGTTTCTGCATAAAGATGGCTCTGCAAAATGACAGTTATAACAAAAATCTCTTCTAGTACAAAAGAAAATGCTGTAAGATGTCATACTTCTGCTTGTCAGTGGCTATGAATATCCAGATTTCCTCTTCCAGGAACAAATAAGAATAATGTTTTCCTGCATACTTGCTGGATACTTTGTATATAAATATGATGACTGCAGAATTAAAAGATACTATTACATGATTCCATGTATGATTAGAAGGTTTAGGAAAAGCCAAATGTATCTGCCAATGCTTCCTAAATGAATTCTCTTACCCATCACACTGCATTGCTTTTTGATGAATAGCATACTGTTTACAAATTCAGCATTTGAATCCAAATCCTTGGCAACTAAGCAATATAATTCAGATGATGTCACTAGAAACAATTGCTCCTGCCAACCAGATGTTGAACTCTTTTTGAGTAGAGAACATCAGGCTCTTTGTTTCTATCTGATATTAAAAGGAAATATGGAAAATGCCGGAAGCCAAGATGACTATATAACAAATCAATGTATAAATCAATAGTTTCCTTCTAGGTCTAAATAGAAATGAGCAATAATATGGAAGTTTAAAACATACTGCATTATAGCAATATTAAAGTGGAGGGAAAAAAGAACCAAAGAGAGATGTAAATGTAAAGCTTATATATTATCAATTTATCTTTAAAAAGGTAAATAACATAGATGAGTGAGGGATTATATTGCTATGTATCTATGTATATGTATTCTGTTCCTTTCCCTTTTTTTCTTTGTTTTGTTTTTCCTGTTGATGTTTTTCCTTCATACAGATAAAATACTGTATCATATATACATTGAACATTCTCTTTTTATAAGGTTTTGACCACAATAAAAGCATGTACTATGCAGCAATGTCCTGATTACCATTACTTCTCTATCTGCAGACCATTTCTATTCATTTTGGTAGCATCAAAGAATCCCGATTCTTTCAGAGCAGCAATTCAATACACAGAATAATAATCAATGACACCCAAAACTTGCACTGCCTCAGATTCAACTGTTCCTCATCCATCTTGGCATGCTCAGAGTAGACAAGTCATTACACAGAAACTGCGCATAGCCCCGCAGGGAATGTTGGAAGTTAAGATGGCCAAAGGCCAAGTTACTTTAACATGCAAGTAACCTTCCAGACTTACCTGCTAGGGAGAATCATATACTACTGCACAGGATTTAACAAGAACAAATCAACAATTTGGAGATCCTTCCAAATTGAAGGTAGGAAAAAAAGCAAAAAAAAAAAAAAAAGGTAGGGAGCTCCACTAAATTTTCAAATATCTACAACGGGCGTGGAGAAAAAAAAGAGTTCAAGAAAGTTACATACTGATTTGTGCTGAAGAATATTCATATCGTCCAGAAAGGAAATGTGGAAGAGTCAAAAGGAAGGCCCCTAGTGCCAACAGCAGACCTCCCAGGCCAATGATCCGAGGTCGATGAACTCTACTACCAAAGTAGCTCACAAAGATGATGAGGATGACATTGCCAATCTGTGGAGGGACAAAAATATACAGATGTGTTAGGAGACTCCCAAAGGAGGACACAGGTTAGTGACTACACATGATGATGAGGATGAGGATGATCATCTGGATCTTTTCCTCCTTCATTTGCTTGTTTTCTGTCTTAGATAGAACTAGAAGAGATTCTCTAACTGTGAATACACACACACACACACACACACACACACCATTAATACACATACACAGTCATCCTTTCTTGGTTTTACAGCTGATGGAATCATTTTTTCAATATACAGTCAGCAATTAACGTAGATGTTATAATTTCTCTGACCAAAGAAGTCAATTTAGCCACCTCAGCAACTTCTATCATCTACCATAATCATTCCTCCATTTGTGGATAGTGCCAAATCATTCCATATTTGTGCATATAATAATCTTGCAGCAGTTATCATATATAAAAACAAGTTCCATTACTTTTTTCCAACTGTTTGTCCATGAATCCTAGAAGAAAAACATCTGACTTCAATTTCATATTAACCTTTAAATTCTCTTAGTTAATGAACGTATGAATCAAGAATTTTCTAGCTTTTGACACATTCATCAGAGATGATAAAATGTCCCTTTTCGTTGTTCACATTTCCAACATAAAATTGAAGCGTCTTTATATATTATGCATAATTTCTGTTGACATATACTAATAGTTGTTATTAAAAAAATATTTAAGATTGTAACAATGTAAATTTCAATTCTTTCATGCACATATTTTTCTGTTATTCCATCTGTATACTAGAATCATTTTTTTGGGCCCAGCTGTTGGAATCATTCTAACACATAACTGAGAAAATCTATGATCCTAGTCATCAGGCAAGGGAGCTTGTAGAAAAAGCATGAAAAATAGTTCCAAGCAGAAACATATGTACTTGGCAGGACATATAGTAATGACAGCTGTTTGTGGGCTAGAATAAATGTGACCATGAAGAAATTTTCAGGGAAGAACATCACAAAGTAGACATTATGGTGACCTGTAAGAGTAAGACCACGTCTTTTTAATATAAAAAATATTTAAGAAGTTCCTGTGTTTCCTACCATAAATGAGGCAATGTGCTTGGAGTTCTGTTGGAATAGCTTGTAGGAATGGGTGTTCTCCAGGTATGTGGACCACCTCCTAAAATTTCTTGCCAGAATGGCCTTTGCTGACCATTTTAGGAATTGTAATCCACACATCTGGAGGCTGTTCAGCTCGAGACAAAGAGTTTTGATGTTTGTAACATATTAATTGCAAAACATTTCTACTGATTTTTAGAAGTGTCTGCAGACATTTTGTTGAATTTCTACATATTTTATACTTTACAGAATAAATCACAGTGGGGTCATATGACAAATCCAAACAAAACACAATATATGTGAATCCAATATTTACCTGTAACAGCTGGTCTTAATGGAATCCACTTCTACATATACAGTCTTTAGATTGTACTACAATATATAAGCCCAGTTTCAGGACTTTCAAATGATCCTTATAGAAAACACCTATTCCCTTAGAAAAGCAAATGATATGGAACTGAAATTTGCAGAGATGTGTAAAAACCAGACACACCTAACATACCAACAGCATCACATCATGCTGACTGGTAGTGGCTCTCTAATGCCTATTTTAGGATGCTAAAACTGAACTTTATGCCTTCTTCAGGAAAATCATGTCCTCTGACACTGAGCTGCATACTCTGCCCTTCCCAAAATAAAACTCTCAGCTGTAAACCTATACACAGGAATAACCTTTATAAAATAACTCTGGGAATGATGTAAAAACCAACAACCAGTCTCGGCTGACTCATGGGCTACTAGACACATTGCAATTGTCTTCTCAGAATGTTTGAACACTGTGGCCAATATAAACCCTGATTGGAAATTTTTCCATCTAAATGCATCTGGAGAGTCATAGTTAGGGAAGGGTACCCTAAAACAAACCTGAACAACACCATAATACTATCGTGTTATTTTAACATTCATCACCTCTCATTGTTTATGTTGGCCATGCTCATGCCAGGTTTAGCAAAGAGGGGAAAAGTGTCAATACGTCACGTGATGATGCCGGGACGCCGTGAGTTTGACACCTCTGAACTAGAGTAGCCCTACCACAGATTCACCCTGAAGCAGTTTGGCTGATACAATTACCTCATGTAAACTGGAGATAAAGCCAGAGGACAAACTGGAGAGACCAAAGCGCTTCTCGATGGTAGTCAAGCTACTCTTAAAGTAAGCACTGTAGAGGAGTTGAGACAGCTGCATCAGGCCATGGCAGAACACAAACACCTGTTAGCAAGAAGATTCATAATTAGATGTATTACCATGATGGGTGGCTAGGAAGTACCATTATGTATCTGGATGATATTGTTGGATGATTCTGGGTTTACAGACCAAATGTTTATATAAACTTAAAACCAAAGTCACAAAGAATTTGAAGATAATTTATCTGAAAAAACAATCTTTTTTAAAAAATTGGGATCTATTGCCCTTGATAGACAGATAGATAGATAGATAGATAGATAGATAGATAGATAGATAGATAGATAGATAGATAGATAGATAGATAG